>PVIW01005695.1:0-101215 GCA_004026585.1 Noctilio leporinus
CTATGGTAAATGGGATTTGTTTTTTTGCTTCTATTTCTGTTGTTTCATTATTGGTATACAAAAATGCTTTTGATTTCTGGATATTGATTTTATACCCAGCTATTTTGCTAAATTTGCTTATTAGGTCGAGTAAGTTTTTGGTGGAGCCAATCGGGTTTTGTATGTACACTATCATATCATCTGCAAATAATGACAGTTTTGGGGGAAGATTTTTCCTCCCAGTGGTCACTGTCTAGAGATATTTTAGATTATAACTGGGGGAGACTGATACTGGCATCTAGTGGGTAGAGGCCAGGAATGCTGCAAAATATCCTATAGTGTCAGCCCCGCAAAACAAAGACTTAACCAGCCCCACATCAGTACTGTTAAGGTTGAGAAAGCCTGGATTTGATTAGGGAAGGCACCTTGATTAATAATCCCACTAGACTGTCATATTGGAGGCAGAAGTAGACTAAAACCCTCTTCCCAAAAAGGTGGAATAGATACTAGATGTCCAAAAACAACACAAAATAATGTGCTGCAAATGAGAACAGTAATTCCAATCTTGGAATGTGAAGATGAATTACATGTTTGTAAATGTATAGTACTTGAATGGCTCGGAAAAAAGGAACATTTGTAAAATATCTGAAATCTAAACTTAGGCTCCAAAAAGATTCTGGTGGATTATTTTCAAAAAGGGTTCTTTGAAATGAATTTTAAGTTTACATGTAGAATAACCTATAAAGAATGTACAGTATATGTATATTTAAATCAGTGATAATTTGGGTTTTTGAGGGGAATTGTAAAAAAAAAAAAAAACTACCATGGACATGGAGAACAGGTGGGATTGATTTTGGGGGGAAGGGGGGGGTGGGGAGGGGGACAGAGGGGAGCAAAAAGGGGATGGATGTAATACAACAACAATAAAATTTTAAAAAATAATAAAATAAAAATAAAAAGACTAAAAAAATAAATAAAATAAAATAAAGGACTTGAGGGACTTATGGGTAGCTCTAAGAGTTGAAAAAAAAAAAAACTAGAGGAACCACACTCATAGTCAAACTGTCACTAACTGTGAATTAGATTAAAGCACTTTTCAGAGAACTAGTTTAAAATGAAACAGCGTATTTATTCTCTTTAACTATTGAAGTCAAACACAATGAGAAAATAATTATATTCTCTAAATGGAGAAAAAAAAATACTCTTCAAACTGATTCCAGCCAGCATTTAATTTTATTTGAATCCATGGACAAGTTACCATGACTGTTTGCTAATTATTTATATTTATATATACTAAAAATGTTTCATATTATACCTGATTGTAGGATGGTATTTAGCAGAGGACCTTTTTGCTTAATAGCAGCTTTGGATGTTGCTAATACCTAAAAATGTGAGGATGATGGATCTGTGGAAAGTGTCGTCTGTATTAGAATTTCTCTTAACAGCTCACCTTGTTCTTGGCCTAAACAGTGATTAGTATTAAATCTAACTAGAAGGAGGTTGATTCAGCCCATAATTTTCCTACGTTCCTTGTAACTTTTTTCCACACTGTTTGATTATGAGCCATATGCATGTGAAACAACTTGCTTATCTTGCTTTCATGTTTTATTTATGCTTTTGCTATACCAGACCTTTTTTACCACCCTGAGGAAGTGTAGGAAGGACAGAAGCTTTTCCTGTCCCCTGCTGCATCTCCAGGCTGCTCTAAGCCAGTCACCAGCTGCCTGTGCTCGTTAGTCTCAGGGCTCCACTCTAACCTCAATAGGTGTCATTTCAGGTGAACCACTGTCTCCCAGAGAAGATTGTGGTGTACCGAGACGGAGTGTCTGATGGCCAGCTCAAGACAGTTGCCAACTATGAGATTCCTCAGCTACAGAAGTGTTTTGAAGCTTTTGAGAATTATCAGCCCAAGATGGTGGTATTTGTAGTTCAGAAGAAAATCAGCACCAATCTATACTTGGCAGCTACTGAGCACTTTTCAACTCCCGCCCCAGGGACCGTGGTAGATCATACAATCACAAGCTGCGACTGGTAAGTAGGCTAAATATGGCATTTTAACAGGAACAGGTTGCAGAAGTTACTCATTCCCTGGTTGTTACAATGTGTAGGTTGCCTGGGGAGACAGGTAGTGGAATCCTCAGAGATTTTACTGTTAAAAAATAAAGCTTTAATGGGAATGTAAAGTATAGCATAGGAATTGTAGTCAATAATATTGTAACAACTATATGTGGTATCAGTTGGGCACTGGGGAACACTTTGTAAAGTATATGATTATTTATGCTGTACACCTGAAACTAATACAAAATAATATTGAATGTAAATTGTAATAAAAAAGATTAATGTTTTCATCTTTTAAAAAAAAAAGCTTTAGTCCTGACCAGTGTGGTTCAGTCGGTTGGGCTGGTTGGGCACCATCCCACCAAGCAAAATGTCACAGATTTGATTCTGAGTTAGGGTACATGCCTGGGTTTCAGGAAAGGTCCCCAACCCAGGGGTATGTGAGAGGCAACCAATTGATATTCTCTCTTGCATTGATGTTCCTTTCTCTTCCTCCCTCCCTTCCCTCAGTAAAAAAAGAAATAATATTTTAAAACAAATAAAGCTTTAAAAACTATTACAAAAAACAAATCAACAAGGAAGTTTCATCTCATAGGCCTAAAATAATTGAACGTACATTTTTAAGATCAATGCTTAATGTACTGTACACAGATACGGTAGTTTCTACCATGATTCTTCTTTGTTTTTTTTTAAAGAAGGATATTGATTATGCTGTTATACTTGTCCCAGTTTCTTTACCCTTTTCTCTCCTTTGACCAGGACCCCCTTTTTCCTCCAGCAATCCCACCCCTCCTTAGTTCATGCTCATGAGTTGTGCATATTAAGTTATTTGGCTTCACCCTTTCCTCTGTTATTCTTAACTTCCCCCTCTATTTTGTACTGACTAATTATGTTTCCTAATCCCTGCACCATTTCCTAATTTCGCCCCTGGCTCCTCCCAGTTTATAATCCTCCAAATGATCCCATGCCTATGATTCTGATCCTGTTCTGGTTGCTTGCTTAGTTTGTTTTTGGTTTTATTTTTCTAGGTTCTGTTGTTGATAGTTATGAGTTTGTTATCATTTTAATATTTGCAGCTTTAATCCTCTTTTTTTTAAATAACTCCCTTTAACATTTCATATAATAAGGGCCTGGTGGAGATGAACTCCTTTAGCTTTACCTTGTCTGGAAAGCACTTTATCTGCCCTTTCATTCTAAATGATAGCTTTGCTGGATTGAGTAATCTTGATTGTAGATGCTTCCTTTTCATCAGTTGAAATACTTCTTGCCAAATCCTTCTTGCCTGCAAAGTTTCTCTTGAGAATCATCTGACAGTCTTATACAAACCTCTTTGTAGGTAACTCTCCTCTTGCTGCTTTTAAGAGTCCCTCTTGCCCTAACTGGTGGCACAGTAGATAGGTGCTGGCCTACAAACCCAAAGGTCACTGGTTCAATTCCCAGTCAGGGCACATAACCAGGTGGCAAGCCAGGTCTCCAGCCAGGTCCATAGCTGGAGGCAGTTAAAAGGCAACCATATATTGGTGTTTCTCTCCCTCTCTGCCTTTCTCCCTTCCCCTCTCTCTGAAAATAATAAATGGGATCTTTTTTTTTTTTTTAAGAACTTTTTAATTTATTTTTATTTACTTTTTTTTTTTTAAATCAATGTACGGTTGCCTTTCACCTGCCTCCAGCTGGGGACTTGGCTGGAGACCTGGCTTGCAATCTGGTTATGTGCTCTGGCTGGGAATTGAACCGGCTACCTTTGGGTTCGCAGGCTTGCACTCAGTCCACTGAGCCACACCAGCCAGGGCTATTTACTATTTTTAAAAGAGTTTATTTATTATTTTTAGAGAGAGGGGTAAAGAGAGAGGCAGAGAGGGAGAAAGACATCAATGTATGATTGCCTTTCACCTACCTCTAGCTACAGACCTGGCTGGAGAGCTGGTTGGAGACCTGGTTATCTGCCCTCACTGGGGAATTGAACCAGCAGCCTTTGGGTTCACAGGCTGGCACCTTATCCACTGTGCCGCCAGCTACCAGCCAGGGCTATAAATGGAATCTTAAAAAAAAAAAAAAAAAAAAAGTCTCTCTTTATCTTTAACCTTTGGTATTTTGGTTACAATGTGTCTTGGTGTGGTCCTCTTTGGGAACAGCTTATTTGGGAATCTCTGTGCTTCCTGGACTTATATGTCTTATTTCCTTCACCAATTTTGGGAAGTTTTTCTTCATTGTGTTTTCACTTAAGTTTTCAATTTCTTGCTCTTCTTCTTCTCCTTCTGGCACCCCTATGATTCAGATGTTGGCACATTTAAAGTTGTCCCATAAGTTCCTAAGCTTCTCATTTTAAAAAAATTCTTGTTTCTTCATTCTGTACTGGTTGATTGTTTGTTTCTTCCTTAGGTTCCAACTCATTGATTTGAACCTGTTTACTTCCCTTTACCCTTGGTGTTACATGGATTTTCCTTCATTTCACTTAGCATAGCCTTCACTTCTTCCCTTTTGCATTTGCTGTACTCAAGCATATCTGTCAAGTCTGTGAGCCTCTGTTTTGTTTTTTTTTTTAAAGATTTTATGTATTATTTTTGGAGAAAGGGTAAGGGAGAGAGGCAGAGAGGAAAAGAGTCATCAATGTATGGTTGCCTTTCACCTGCCACCAGCTGGAGACCTAGCTGGAGACCTGGCTTGCAACCTGATTATGTGCCCTGGCTGGGGATTTGAACCAGCAACCTTTGGGTTCACAGGCTGGTGCCTTATCCACTGTGCTACTAGCCAGGGCTGCACTTGCCCCTTTTGCAAGCACTTCTCCTGCTTCCTTTATGGGACTGGCATTCCTCTAGCTGTTGTCCTGGTTGTGGTTCCCAGAGTGCGTGGGTTTGCAGATATTCTAGGACTGTGGGGCCCTCTAAACAAACTCTGTTGAGAGACTGGCAGTTTCTTTCTCCATTCCAGCTCCCACTGGTTTTTCACAGTCACAAGCCAAGAGGCTTGATTCTCCCTGGTGCAAGGACTGTGAGCTGCACAGTCTGGTCTGGCACTAGGAGCACTCCTTAGGTGTTCTAACTTTTATAATGTGTGACTGTACTTTCCACCAGCCAGCCACAGCTGCTATAGTCCTTTCTGTTCTGGCTTCACCCCTCCTACCTGTCTTTGATGAGCATTTCTTCTATGTATCTTTGTTTTTTTGGATTTCCATGCAGCTTGCTTTTCTGGAACTTCTGGTTGTCTCCAGTTTTTGTTTTTTTTTTTAAATTTTATTGTTGTTGTGTTACATCCATCCCTTTTTTGCTCCCCTCTGTCCCCCCACCCACCCACCCATTCCCCCCAAAGTCAATCCCACCTGTTGTCCATGTCCATGGTTCCTTTATACTAGGTTCTTGTCTCCAGTTTTGAGGTAGTCGTATTCCTTTTTAGTTGTGGAGGGAGATGCAGCATGTTTACCTACACCACCACCTTGGCAGGAAGTCCTCTACCATGATTCTTGAATAGGCTGCTCACTCAGGAGACCTGAGTTCTAATTATAGTTTGATCCCTATGTGTCTTTGAGCCAGTTATTTGACCTCTCTGAGCCTTAGATGAAGGAGCTACAATGATCTCCAAGGTCTTTTCCCCCTCTGTGGTCAGATTCAACCATATCATTGCTCTGTCCTTTTTCTTTACCAGGGTGGACTTCTACCTTCTTGCCCATCATGTTCGGCAGGGTTGCGGCATTCCCACACATTATGTGTGTGTTCTCAACACTGCAAACTTGAGCCCTGATCACATGCAGAGGTAAGCTGACCAGTAACTCTCTCTTTCTCACTCTGACCAGCTAGCTAAAGTAGAGTCACTGCCCACTCCCAGGATTATTTACCCCTTAAGTTTCTTCATGTCTTTCATAATAATGGTACCTTTTTTGATGTGTGATTGGTAATCCTGTTGCATATTAAATTTACTTGAAGAGCTTAAAAATATATACTGATGCCCAAGCTTCATGCTTGGGCATTCTGAGGTATTTGTATATTTTAAAACTGACCTTGATGTTCATGAGATACAGCCTAATTTGATATCCAAAGTCCTTAAGCTTACATTATAGAAATAATTTGCTGGCATACTTACCCTTCTGCAGCCTCTTCTTGAGGAAAAAAAGATTTTTTTCTCCTGTTTTGATATAAAGACAGGGGACGCCTAAATTGAGAGAATTGACTCATGTCCTCCAGACTCTCAAATTGTGGAAATGGAAACAATTCTACCTAAAAAGAATGATTCCCAAAGTTGTGACATATAAAAAAATAAAGGAAAAAGGATGCATCACATAGTCCTTCATGCCCCAGTTTGCTGAAAATACATGGCCATGTCCCATAGTGATGGTAGGAAGTAATAAGGATCATATTTTCTTGCTGGCTTGCAGGTTGACTTTCAAACTGTGCCACATGTACTGGAATTGGCCTGGCACCATCAGAGTTCCAGCTCCTTGCAAGTATGCCCACAAGCTAGCTTTCCTGTCAGGACAGATCTTGCATCATGAACCAGCCATCCAGCTGTGTGAGAACCTGTTCTTCCTGTGATTGGACAGCCAGAATATGGGCTAATTAGAGGAATCAGATTTCTGAACTCAGCTGTGACTCATGCAGGATCAAGGGATTTTTGTGTTGATGTTTTCCTTTTCGTCAACCTAGTAGAATAAGATACCTTTTTTCCTTTTCTTCCCCTCTATTTTAAACTTGATATCACCAAGAAGCAAGTTTCATTCTAAGTATCAGCTGAAAATTGCCTGGTTGCCTTTGTAGAGCAAATTGGGGTGATACTGCTACTACGTAGATGGGGAGTGGGTGAATACAGGGAAAGTTTAAGAACCCAAAAAGTCATCAGGAGCTGTAGAAACCTGCAGAAGCAGCAGTTACATCTATCTCTGCTTACTAAACAGTTCCCATTTCTGGCACCAGAAGTGATAATGAAGTCATCACCAAATTTCTTAGGTACTTTATTTGGGCAACTGGGACAGATAATAAAAAGGCCTACGAGGCATAGTTTTTCAAGATATTGCTGTTGCTGGCAAGTGTGAAAGACTCATAGGAAAACCAGCTGGTGATATAATCAGGCCCTTGCTGGCCTAATCTCTGGGGATTGAGATTGTGGTACCCATGACTGGAGCAGGCTCTGAAACAGGGTTTGGGTCTCCCAATGAGGGGCCAAATAAAGTTTTTCTATATATTTCAGTTACTTTACAGTAAACCACGTTGATTTCTCGCACACACACACCCCTTTGCTCTTTGGAATGGAATTCTAGTGAGTTTCAGTTAAATTTTTTTTTTTTTTAATTTTAGAGAGAGGGTGAGAAACATTGACTTGTTCCACTTACTTATGCATTCATTGGTTGATTCCTGTATGTGCCCTGACCGAGGTTGAACCCACAACCTTGGTGCATCAGGACAATACCCCAATAGCTGAGCTACCTGGCCAGGGCCATAAATTTCAGTGTTTAAATTAAGAATCAGAACAGGTGAAATTTGACCACAATGAAGGTTTGTGATGGGGTGTGAGCTTTTCTTGAACCTGTCTCCCAGTTGTGTGGCCTTCTTTTCTGTTGATACATGTTTGAAATTGAATCCCTCATTTTCCTAACTCAACCTTTTCCTGAATGTTGGCTCATTTTGCTAGGAATTTTTCTGAATCCGTGTTATGATTTCCAGAAGTTAGCTTTGGAAAGCATAACACTTCTGCCAAAGTCCACACATTTGAGTTTAGAAAGTTGTCACTGTGTCTGTGGGTTTCAGTGTTTGTGGGAATACTGTTTCTTGTGTTTATTTTCCGTGTTACAAATATTTCTTCCAGTCTTTTCAGGGTTACTTCACTCTTACCATGTGTTAACTGGGTTTTAAAAGCCAGTTTTATTTAACCTTTTCAAATTTTAAAAAAAATTTTGATGTGACAGCAAGAGGGGGTAAGTTGGAAATCCCCATTTCATATGACAATGTGTAAGAAGAGAAACTTGAGCTTAAAACTCCTCAGAAGAAAAAAACAAGCAAACTGTCACTTTGTCACAGAGCTTGGCAGTGATTGAGGAGCTCTGGGCATTGCTGGTCCTCCAGCTGGTCCTATATGGGACTGGCACCAGGTTTTGTGCAGAGTGAAGCACATGAGGCTGGGTGAAGACCTGAAATTTTAAAACCATTGGACCAAACAAATTGGAGCACTAGTCTCTACTGTCAGTTTTCTGATTCTCTTTGGAAGCATTTTGAGTTTTTCTTTGGAAGTTGGATTTCTTAATACTGATTTTCTCTTCTGTAATAAAAAATACTTAAATATAATACAGAAATGTCTTCATTTTTATTCCTGGTTTTCTTGCTTTGCTTTTCAGTCTTTTATTTTTTAACACTATTTATTTATTTTTAGAGAGAAGGGAAGGAGGGTGAAAGAGGAAAGAAACATTGATCGGTTGCCTTTTGCATTCCCCCAACCTGGGACCTAGCCTGCAACCCAGGCAGGAGACCTGGGAATTGAACTGGCAACATTTTGGCTTGTGGAACCCAACCCAAGGAGCCATACCAGTCAGGGCTATTTTTTAGTCTTATTGCAAAATGGTTGGGCACCAGGTTGGAATAGAAACAAATTCGTACAAATGTGTAGTCGTATTTGACATGCCGTTGATACATTAATGATTTTTTTCAGAGAACCACAACACTTGCTAGAATTATTAATTTATTACTTGACATGCAAGGTGTAGCTCTAATACTAGTAGTAGCCAGGTACTTTCACTGTGGCAATAATATTTTTGGAAAAGACTGACAGTCTTCTGGAACAAATGAAGCACTTGTTTGTATGTATGTGTTTTGTCTTGATTTTTGGAATTCTTTTCCCTTCAGACAATTTCTGTTAGCCTATGTGAGAGCCAGCTCCACTCATCTTTTTCTAATGGTTGCCTTTTTTGCATGTACCTCACACTGTGTCAATAACCCGTAAACATACCTTCTCAAAACACTCTGGTTGCTCATTGCATCACTAATCCCAGTCTTTTTATTTGGAAACTCCAAGTGCCCTTGACCTCATGCCAGGAAGAACCTAATCTTCATACAGTGCTACAGGAACCTTTATACTTGGGCAGCATTTTATTAAGTGGTGTAAAAAAGGAAGACATTTTCCAAATGACTAGCTATTTTATATTGAGAACATTAAAATTTGTGTCAGAAATTTCACAGTGATTTGGAATTACTAGAGGAGACCATAATCTCTTTCTCTTGTGGCTCTGTATCTTAAGTTTCTTAGTGACTTCCTATCTGGACTTTCTTTCTTTAAAAAAGTTAGGAAAGTCAAGGAATGAAAAGACAAGCCAAAGACTAGGTGAAAATATTTGTAAAAGATATATTTGATAAAGTGTTCTTATCCAAAATATACAAAGAACTCAAAAAACTCAAGAAAACAACCTGATTAAAAACTGGCAAAAGACCTGAACTGACATCTTTTTGCCAACTACATAACTCTCATCAAAGAAGATATACATACAGTTGGCAAATAAATACATGAAAAGATGTTTAACATTCTTTGTCATTTAGAGAATTACAAATTGAAATGAGATACGACTACACACAGAATTGCCAAAATCCAAAACACTGACATCAAATACTGGTGAGGATGTGGAGCAACAGGAACTCCCATTCATTGCTGGTAGGAATGCACAGTGGTACAGCCACAAGGAAAAACATTTGGGCAGTTTTTTACTACTGAACATACTCTTGCCATATGATCCAACAATCACAGCCCTTGGAATTTGGCTCAAATTAGTTGAAAAGTTACACCCACAAAAAAACCTGCACACAGTTGTTTATAGCAGCTTTATTTACAATTGCCAAAGCTTGGAAGCAACCAAGATGCCCTTCAGTAGGTGAATGGAAATATAAACTGGTACATTTGGACAATGAAATATTCAGTGCTAAAAAGAAATGAGCTCTCAAGCCATGAAAGTACCTAGAGAGAACATAATTGCATATTGCTAAGTGAAAGAAGGCTACACACTATATAATTCCAACTATATGACATTCTGGAAAAGGCAAAAATGAAATCATAAGATGAGGGGTTAGGGAAGAGGGATCGATGAGTAGGCCAAGCAAGCACAGAGGATTTTTAGAGAAAGGAAGCTATTCCGTATGATACAATGGTGGGTACCTGCCATACATTTGTCCAAACCTAGAGAATGTGAAACATGAAGCACGAATCCGGATATAAATTATAGACTTTGGGTGATTATGCTGTGTCAGTGGAGGTTCACCAGTGGTAACAAATGTACTACTCTGGTAGGAGTTGTTGATAGTGGCAGAGGCTGGCTACATATGGGTAATCTCTACTTTCTGTGTAGTTTTCTGTGGCCCTAAAACTGCTTTAAAAAAAAAAATATATATATATATATATATATATATATATATATATATATATATATATAGTACATATATAGAGAGATTCCCAGTCCAGATGGTAGCAGTCAAACATGGCTCACCTCTTAATACAACTACATCAAAATTGCCACTAAAATACAGAAAAATTGTCACTGTGAACCAGCAGAAATTGTTTTGAATGGAAGTCTTGACAACTATGAAATTAAAGAAACCATATCCATCCAGACTGGTAGGAGAGGCACAAGTGCCAAATGAGCTGGTCCCAGACCCACATAAAATTAAAATTTGGGAGGGATATTTCAGGAGAGAGGAGTCCCAGCCCCACACCAGTCCTCTCAGCCCATGGTTCCAGTAGCAGGAAAATAGGTCCCCACAACTTCTGGCAGCAAAATCCAGTGGGAATTGAGTTAGTGGAAGAAACTTCTGGAGCCTCAAGCAGGCTTTCTTTTTTCTTTTTATTGTTGTTGTATTACAATTGTTTCATTTATTCCCAAGCAGTTCTTAAAGAACTGACACACAGACTCACCTACTCAGACTGACTCCCTCTGAGCTCCAACACCAGGACAGCAGCTTAAAAGGCACCAGTGGTATACAGGGAGAAACTCAAGTCTCTGGCTTTGCCTGTTAATCTCCAAGCCCAGCACAAGAGGCAGCCACCTCAGATTGCTTTATAGCTTTGGCAGGGTGGATTTGGCCAAAAAAATGGTAAGGGCTGACCTTGACCTGCACCACCCGGGACAACCCAGGGAAAGTGCACCCAGTGGACAACCATAGATCACAATGGAGCACCACCACCTTGCTCCCACACAGCTGATCCTCCACAGAGGGTGGAGGTTGGTGGTAAGCAATCAGTCAAAGCCAATCCTTGCCACTGACTTGCTTGGGTAAATACCTCCTGTTAATCTACCAACAGAAACCAAGCCTCAACTACAAGAGGAGGGTGGACTCAGCCCACATGAAGAACACATCTTGGATACCTGGTTTGGATGAAAGGGGAGGCTGTGCCACCGGACCCTACAGGACATCTACTACATTAAACCACACTATCAAGACACAGAGTCAAAGCAGCTTTACCTAATAGGTAGAAACAAATACAGGGAGGCTGCCAAAATGAAGAGACAAAAACACCTAGCTCAAATGAAAGAACAGAACAAAACTCCAGAAAAAGACCTAAACAATCTATCAGAGGCAGAATTCAAAACACTGGTTATAAGGTTATGCAAGGAATTTAGTGAGGACCTCAACAGCATTAAAAACGATCCAGTCAGAAACAAAGGTTACACTAATTGAAATAAATAACAATTTACAGGGAAACAACAGAGTAGATGAAGCAAAGAATCAAAGCAATGACATGGAACATAAGGAAGCAAAAAACAACCAATCAGAATAACAAGAAGAAAAAAATCCAAAAAAGGATAGTATAAGGGGACCCTAGGATAACTTCAGGAGGTTCAACATTTGCATAATAGGGGAGCCAGAAGAAGAGAAAGAGCAAGAAATTGGAAGTCTATTTGAAAAAAGTAATGAAAGACAACTTCCCTAATTTGGTGAAGAAAATAGACATTCAAGTCCAGGAAGCACAAAGAGTCCCCAAAAAGATGGATGCAAAGAAACCCACTCCAAGACACTTCATAATTTAAATGCCAAAGGTTAGCCCTGGCTGGTGTGGCTCAATGTATTGGGTGCCAGCTTGCCAACTTAGAGGATGCCAGCTCAAGTCCCAGTCAGGACACATGCCTCAGTTGTAGGCCCGGTCCCAGGTTGGAGGTGAGCAAGAGGCTACAGATATATGTATATTTCACACATCGATGTTTCTCTCCCTCTCTTTCTTCCTTCCCTTTCTCTAAAAGTAACTAAACAAAAAAACGTTTTTAGCCCTGGCTGGTAGCACAGTGGTTAAGGCGCCGGCCTGCGAACCCAAAAGTCGCAGGTTCGATTCCCCAGCCAGGGCACATAACCAGGTTGCAAACCAGGTCTCCAGTCAGGTCTGTGGCTGGAGGCAGGTGAAACACAACCATACATTGATGTCTCTTTCCCTCTCTGCCTCTCTCCCTTCCTCCCCCTCTGGAAATAATAAAAAAATCTTTAAAAAAAACCCAAAAAACATTTTGTTTTGTTTTTTAAAAAAAGATACTGTGCTTAAAATAAAAAATAGAATACCAAAGGTTAAAGATAAAGAATCTTAAAAGTAGCAAGAGAAAAGCAGTTAGTTACCTACAGGGGAGTTCCCATAAGACTGTCAGCTGATTTCTCAAAATAAACTTTGCAGGCTAGAAGGGATGGGCAAGAAATATTCAAAGTCATGAAAAGCAGGGATATAGAGCCAAGATTGCTCTACCTAGCAAAGATATCATTTACAATTGAAGGGCAGATAAAGAGCTTCCCAGACATGAAAAAACTAAAGGAATTAATCACCAAACCATTATTATATGACATATTAAAGGGACTTAATGTAAGAAAAAGAAGAGGCTCAAAACTATAATAAAGTGGCAATAAATACAAATCTATCAACAATTGAATATAAAAAACTAAGCAAACAGAACAGAGACAAAATCATGGCTACAGAGCATTTTGATGGTTGCCAGATGGGAAGAAGGATTGGGGGAATAGGTGAAGAGGTGATTAAGATGTACAAATAAGTAGTTACAGAATAGCCATGGGGATGTAAAGCATAGTACAGAAAGTGGAGTAGCCAGAGAATTTATATGTATGACCCATGGACATGAACAGTGGTGGGGGAATTGCCTGATGGAATGGGGGTAAAGGAAAATTCAGGACAACTGTAATACCATAATTAATAAAATAAAAATAGATGTTTTTTTTAATGAGTAAACTAGGAAGACCTTTTGCAAAATGGAGCACTGAGCTGACCCTACTGACAAATGTTGGCCAAAATATATCTTTTAAGTATTTGTTGTTAAATAGCTGAATTAGGAGAAACTGGAACAAGGGAAGGAAGGAATGAAAGAAAGGCAGGAAGGAAAATATTGAGGTGTAAAAGCAGGCAAACAGATGGAAATAGATGATGATAACATAGCTCCCGTGGTTATAGATTAAAATGCAGCACTAAGGTTTTTTATTCCAGGGAAGGTTAGAAGATGCAGCCTCAGTCCCTAGAAGGTGCATGATTGTTAGAGTGAAATGCGGATGAAGTGAGCTGGAAGCTGGAAGGGAAGTAGATACTCCCTGCCAACCATCCAAGGGAGTAGTAAGGAACGTCAAACGTAAAAAGGCATTTACGAAAAATCCTCCAGCCTGGGCCACATGCCGGTGTGTGTAGTCTGAACTTATATTACTAGCATGTGGAAGGACCATAAGCTGAAAAATTACCATGAAGCCTGGCCCAGACTGGTGAGTATCCTGACACCTGTAGAAACAATGCTAAGTCAATTGGATTGCAGCACAGAGAGTTATAACTGGAAACAATGGAAGAGAGAGTAAGAAGGTCCAACATTTGTCTAATAGGAGCTCCTGCAAGTTAAAATAGGAAGAATGACCCATACAATATGGAAGACGGAAACAATGTGAATCTTCTAGCTGAAGAAGTTGAGGGTAAGAGAAAGCACATTCACTCCTAGATCTGCTGGAGTGAAACTAGAACACCAAAGACAGAGAATCTTCAAAACAAGCCCATGTAGAAAAGATTGCTTACAAAGAAAAGTTTCTAACAGCAGACTGTCAGCAATCATGACATTTGCTTAAAAGAGTAAGAACTTACTGCAGGCCCTGGCTGGTGGGACAATGGATAAGGTGCCAGCCTGCAAACCCCAAAGGTCGCTGGTTTGATTCCCAACCAGGGCCCACATAATCAGGTTGCAAGCCAGGTCTCCAGCCAGCTCTGTAGCTGAAGGCAGGTGAAAGGCAACCATACATTGATGTTTCTCACCCTCTCTGTCTCTCTCCCTTCCCCTCTTTCTTAAAATAATAAATAAAATATTTTAAAATAAATAAATGCTGACACACACCCTTCCCCCCAAAAAAAAACAAAACCCCACAAACTTACTGCAATGTCAAGTTGGAATTTTGTTCCCAGCAAAACATTAATTCAAAGGTGAGGACAAAAGTAATGATATTTTAAAATAAAGATCAGAGCAGAAATTGATGAAATAGAGACTAGCAAAACAATAGAGAAAATTAACAACATTAGAGTTTCTGAAAACAAATGAAAATTAACACACAGCCACCCAAAACCTATGAGACACAGCATAGGCAATCCTGAGAGGGAAGTTAATAGCAAGGAAGGCCTACCTAAAAAGGATAGAAGAATTTCAAATAAACAACCTAACCCTACATCTACAAGAACTAGAGGAACAATAACAAACAAAGCCCAGAGCGAGTAAAAGAAAGGAAGATCAGAACAGAATTAAATGACATAGAGACTAAAAGAACAATTCAAAGGATCAATAAATCCAGGAGCTGGGTCTTTGAAAATACAGACAAAATCAACAGATCTCTAACCATGCTCATCCAAAAAAAAAAAAAAGATACCAACAACACAGAAATACAAAGGATTGTAAGAAATTACTATGAACAACTACATGATAAAAAATTTGACAACCTGGGTGAAATGGTCAAATTTCTGGAAACAATCTTCCAAAACTAAATCAGGAAGAAGCAGAAAGCCTGAGTAAACCAATAACAACTAGTGAAATTAAAGCAGTAACCAAAAAACTCCTTGCATACAAAAGTCCCAGACCAGGTGGCTTTGCAGGCAAATTTTCCCAAACATTTAGGGAAGAAATAACTCCTGTTCTTCTCAAACTACTACAAAAAATCCAAGAGGGAAGACTCCTAAACTCTATGAGGCCAATATCATCCTAGTTCCAAAACCAGGTCAAGACACAACAAAAAAGACAAACTACAGGCCAACATTGCTGGTGAACATAGATGCTAAAATCCTCAACAAAATATCAGCAAACCAGATCCAGCAACACATTAAAAAGATTATACACCACCATCAAGTGGGATTCCTCCCAGGGATGCAAGGATGGTACAACATTCGCAAATCAATAAACGTAATACACCAAATAAACAAAATGAACAAAAATCACATGTTCCATATTAATAGATGCTAAAAAAGCATTTGATAAAGTACAGCACCCATTTACAATAAAAATGTTCAGTAAACTGAGAATAGAGGGAGCATACCTCAACATAATAAGGCCATATATGAGAAACCTACAGCCAACATCAGACTCAATGGGCAAAACTAAAGGCTTTCCCCTTAAAACCAGGAATAAAACAGGGGTGTCTACTATCTCCACTTCTATTCAAAATAGTTTTGGAAGTTTTAGCCACAGTTATCAGACAAGAAAAAGAAATAAAAGGCATCCAACTTAGAAAGGAGGAAGTAAAACTGTCATTGTTTGCAGATGACATGATAGTGTACAGAGAAAACTATAGGCTCCACTAAAAAGCTACTCGACCTGGCTGGTAGCACAGTGGATAAGGCACCAGCCTGTGAACCCAAAGGTTGCAGGTTCGATTCCCCAGCCAGGGCACATAACCAGGTTGCAAACCAGGTCTCCAGTCAGGTCTGTGGCTGGAGGCAGGTGAAACGCAACCATACATTGATGTCTCTCTCCCTCTCTGCCTCTCTCCCTTCCCCTCTTTCTAAAAATAATGAAATAAAAATAAATTAAAAAAAAAAAAGCTACTCGACCTAATAAGTGAATTTGGCAAGGATATGAAGTCAATATTCAGAGATTGAAGGCATTTTTGTACACCAACGATGAAATATCAGAGATAGAAACTAGGGGAAAAAAACATTTACTATAGAATCAAGAAAAATGGGGAATGGGTGGGTGGGGAGAGGGACAGAGGGGAGCAAAAAGGGGATGGATGTAATACAACAACAATAAAATTAAAAAAGAAAAGAAAAACAGAGTCCTAGGAATAAACTTAACCAAGGAAGTAAAAAACCTATACTTGGAAAACTACAGAATACCGAAGAAAGAAATTAAGGAAGATACAAATAAATGGAAGCATATACCATGTTCATGGATTATAATAACATTATTAAACTGCCCATACTACCCAAAGCAATGTATAGATTCAATGCAATCTCTATTAAAATACCAATGACATATTTTACAGATCTAGAATACTTAAAAAATTTATATGGAACCAAAAATGACCTGAATAGCCTTAGCAATTTTGAGAAAGAAGAACAAAGTAAGAGGAATAACAAGACCTGGTATCAAACTACATTACAAGACCACTGTAATCAAAACAGTTTGGTATTGACATAAGAACAGACATATAGATCAATGGAACAGAATAGAGAACCCAGAAATAAATCCAGGTCTCTGTGGACAACTAGTATTTGACAAAGGAAGCAGGAGCATAAAATGGAGTAAAAATAGCCTCTTCAACAAATGATGTTGGGAGAGCTGGACAGGGAAATGCAAAAAAATGAAACTAGACCACCAACTTACATCATACACCAGAATAAACTCAAAATGGATAAAAAACTTAAATGTAAGCTGTAATACCATAAAAGTCCTTGAAGAAAACATAGGCAGTAAAATTTTCACCAATGTATCTCCTAAGGCAAGGGAAATGAAAGAATAAATAAATGGGATCACATCAAACTAAAACATCAACAAAATGAAAAGGGAACCAACCATATAGGAAAATATATTTGCCAATGATACACTGAACAAGGATTTAATCTCCAAAATATATAAAGAACTTATATGACTCAACACCAGGAAGACAAACAATTCAATTAAAAAATGGGCAAAGGACCTGAACAGACACTTCTCCAAGGAGGACATACAGAGGGCCCATGGCATACGAAAGGACAAAGGACGCTTAACATAACTAGCCCTCAAAGAGATGCAAATTAAAATCACAATGAGCCCTGGCTGGTGTGGCTCAGTGGATTGAGCCCCAGCCCTCAAACCAAAGGTTTGTGGGTTTGATCTCCAGTCAGGACACATGCCTGGTTGAAGGCCAAGTCCCTGGTTTGGGGCACTCAAGAGGCAACCACATGTTGTTTTGCTCCCTTTGTCCCTCCCTTCCCTTCTCTAAAAATAAAATCTTTAAACACACACAATCACACACACAAACACAATGAGATACCACCTCACATCTGTCAGAATGACCATCATTAACAAATCAATAAGCACGTCTGGCAAGGATATAGAGAAAAGAGAACCCTAGTGCACTGTTGGTAGGAATGCAGACTGGCGCAGGCACTGTGGAAAACAGTATGAAATTTCCTCAAAAAAACTAAAAATGGAGCTGCCTTTTGATCCAGTGATTCCACTGCTGGATTATACCCAAAGAATCCTGAAAAACCATTTCAAAACAACCTAGGTAGGCACTCTTATGTTAATAGCAGTGCTATTTACAATAGCCAAGTGTTGTAAACAGCCTAAGTGCCCATCAGTGGATGAATAGATTAAAAAAAACTTTGGTACATTTACACAATGGATTACTACACAACAGAAAATAAAAAGGAACTCCTACCTTTGACAGCATGATTGGAACTGGAGAATATTATGCTAAATGAAATAAGCCAGGTAGTGAAAGACAAGTACCATTTGATCTCACCTAATACAGGAACCTAATGAACAAAACAAACAAGCAAAATAGAACCAGAGGCATAGAAACAAGCAACAGACTGACAGTGTCTAGAGGGAAGGGGGTAGAAAATGGGAAACAAGGGGAAGGGTCTAGTCAAGGAACATGTATAAATGACCCATGGATATGGACAATATGGGGATTGACCGTAGGAGAGGGTTGGGGGTACAACAACAATAGAAAAAAAAATTTTAGGAAATGATGGTTCTTTGGAAAGAGTGACAAAATGGGGAAAACTTTTAGCTAGATTTGCCAAGGAAAAAAGGAAAAGAAATTACTAAAATCAGGAATGAAAAAGAGGACTACTGGTCTTACAAAAATAAGAAGGACTAAATGAGAAGTATATAAACAAATAAAAATTTAGTTACCTTAGATGAAATTAACAAATTTTCAGAGATAACTTGATACTGAACAAAGTGTTACTGTTCCCAATTGGCTATTTTTACCTGCTGAAGCCATCCGTTGGTAACATGTGACAGGTGCCTAAAGGTGTTCTCTTTTGGCTGACCGAGTGTGGGCTGCTGGTCCTCCAACAGGATTTCAGGTCAATTAGAACCTTCATATTCCACCTTATCCTGTTAAATTAGCTAGGTCATGCCAAAACACAGAAAACTAATTTTCCTCCTTCAAAGTGTCATAGAAACCTGGTTGGTCATTGGTTTCTGTCTTCCATCCTTCTCAAGTTGGCCTGATAGCTGCAGACTGGATCCACCCCACCCTGCAGATCAAGTTGACTACCTTGCTGATACATAGCACACAGGTGTCTTAATATTCTTGGTCCCTAGTCCCACCCTGTACACACTCAGGGCTGGGGGAGTTCATTTCTCTGGGTTATTTCCCAAAGATTGGCCACTCCCCTCAGCCACAGGAAAACTATCTGGATGTCCTTTGGTAGCTGTGGTATCTTGCCAGAGGGAAATAGCAGCCACCAAAATGCCAGATTCTTCAGTTTAGCTCTCTTAAATACTGCTCAACATCAAACTCAGTGAGCTAGTCTTTTTATTTATCCTATAAATATTGATTGAGAATCTGTTATGTGCAAAATTCTATGTTAGGGGGTGCAGAAATAGAAATCTTAGGTAGTCAAGACAGATTAAGGTCTACTGAACAGGAAGGAACTAGCATGGATGATCCGAGGACATTGGACAACACTTGGGATTGACTATGGGAGGGGGGATAGGGAAAGGGACAGGGGAGAGCAATGGGGGGGAATGGGATAAACGTAATACAACAAAAATAAAATAGCTTTTTTTAAAAAAGGTCTAAGTAGGTTAGGGATAGAAGTGAAATAATTTTAAGGGGAAAATGAAAGTACCATAAACCATATAAGATGTTTTAATTCTGCGGATTATGACCCAATAATGGGCCATGAAGTCAATTTAGTGGGTTACTACTTTTTTATTTTTTAATTATTTTTATTTTAAAGATTTTATTTCTAGAGAGAGGGAAAGGGAGAGAGGCAGAGAGGGAGAGAAACATCAACGTATGGTTGCCTTTCACCTGCCTCCAGCTAAGGAACTGGTTGGAGACCTGGTTATGTTGCCCTTGCTGGGAATTGAACCAGTGACCTTTGGGTTTGCAGGCCGGCACTTATCCACTGTGCCACCAGCCAGGGTGACAAGTTACTACTTTTTTTAAAGTTGAAATAGAATATAAAATATCAGTATATTGCATGTAATAAGGGAATTGTGTAAAAACTTTTGTTTGATACTGTAGTTACAGTGTAAAATACATTTTTTACCTGCTAAAATAGATTTTCTTTTTCAATTTTATTGTTGTTGTATTACATCCATCCCCTTTTTGCTCCCCTCTGTCCCCCTCCCCACCCACCCATTCCCCACAAAGTCAATCCCACCTATTGTCCATGTCCATGATTCCTTTATACTAGGTTCTTGTCTAAACTGCTCCCCTTCCTTGCTTCTTTCCTCCCCCCTCCCCCCAACTCCCTTTCTCCTGCCCACTGAAGGCCTATTCACTATATAATGGTTTTTTTTTAAAGATTTTTAAAATTTATTTTTTAGAGAGAGGGGAAGGAAGAGAGGCAGAGAGGGAAAGAGACATCAGTATATGGTTGCCTTTTACCTGCCTCCAGCTACAGAGCTGGCTGGAGACCTGGCTTGCAACCTGGTTATGTGTGCCCTGGCTGGGAATTGAACCAGCAACTTTTGGGTTTGCATGGCTGGCACCTTATCCACTGTGCCACCAGCCAGGGCTAGTAAAGTATTTTTAAATGGGTTTCAGTAAAAAAAAAATTTTTGAAAGGGCCAATTAACACTTTGGGAAAGTCAAGAAGCTTTCTGAAGGGAGGTGGTGTTGAAGAGTTAGAATTTTGACAAGTGGAAATAAGGTAATAAGAGGAAAAGGGTACATATGAGGTAGAGAAAAAGATAGACTTGGAACTGAGCTTGGCGCTAGTTGTGAAAAAGAGAAATACTAACTCAGTTAACAAGAATGGTCTTAGGATATACCTACAGAATTTTGTGCATTGGTGGGTATGGAGAGGTAAAACCTTTTGGGCCCTGGCTGGTGGCACAGTAGATAAGGCGCTGGCCTGGGAACCCGAAGGTCACTAGTTCAATTCCCAGCCAGGGCACATAACCAGGTTGCAAGCCAGGTCTCCAGCCAGCTCTGTGGCTGGAGGCAGGTAAAAGGCAACCATACACTGATGTCTCTTTCCCTCTCTGCCTCTCTCCCTTCCCCTCTCTCTAAAAATTAAAAAACAAACAAAAAACCCTTTGATTTCAAGCTGTGTTAATAATTAATTGTATTCCCCTAATGGATTACTGATAGCTTATCAGCTTTAGTGGACTTTGGCAGCTCTACCCTTCCACTGGTTGCAAACAAGAATGCTGTGATAGGCCTAGTGGTGGGTGTCTTGTCCTGACTTTTCTGCCATTTCTCTTGACAGGTGCCTTACTTATTCCCCTGCATGTAATGTTGACACCTGACCTGAGAAATTCATGGGTTTGCTTTGGGGCCCCGGTTTTTGCAATGTGTATTTATGGCCTTTATATTTTTTAGAGCTCTCCAGTGTTAGAAGTGTGGTTGTTTTACTTAATCTTTGGTGAGTTGCTCATTCCTGGAACTTGAAGGACAGGAAAGAGTGGTAAAGAATGGGCGTTTCAGTCAGCCCCATTGGAGATGGGATTAGGAATCCCCAATGGATGACATAATGTCTGAAAAACACTCCTCATTTAACAAGAAACACAAATATAAATGGTTATTACAAAGATGACAGGGCTCTGAGGGAAATTTTGCAAGAGATAATATTATTTTGAAGTCACTTGGAAAATGAGGGTAACATCACCCCATCCCTTACCCAACTGAAGCACTGTAATTGCAGGGTGAGGGTAATAGACTTTTAGAAAAACCCACGGGCTAGCTAGTCCCTTCGAGTGGCATGAACAATCTGCCTATTCTGGCTTTGCTCCAGGGCATTCTTTTTCCCTCTCTACCTAGCCCTGAAGGACAGGCTGCGATACAGCTCTGGGCTCCTCCTGTCACCTGCTCCCGAGATGGTCCGCTTTCCTTTCTATTGGTGCTGCCATGGTGGGCGTTTTCTCCCTAGGGCCTACAGAGTGACATGTGGTGCCCCCTCCCTTGCAAATGTAGACACAGGGCCAGCTGGGCACTGGGCACGGAGCTAGAACAGGGACTCACGTACTAACTAGCTACAGTTCTGCCAAAAGGCCCTTCTTTGTGGTCCCCTAGACCCACTTGGCAGCTGGTTTAGCTGTACAGGAAATAATACTGATGTCCAGCAGAACAGAACAATGAGAATTTAATAGGTGGCTTATTTTCTCAAGAAATTAGCATTTCCACGGCCTGATATCCATCTCAATAGAACTATCCCAAATCGGAGAGATTCCTAAGACAGTCCTCACACAAAAATCAACAGTTCTCCCAGCTTTGGGTTAAGAAATCTGCCCTTAAAGAAAGAACATCGACTTCGAAAAGTGAGTGTAATATGGTTTATTTGGCATGTGAACATGAGATCTTTTTTCTTTTGGTGGGTGGGAAATTACAGAAGAATCATAGACTGGGTGCCTCCCCTTCTAGGATACAGCATTTCAGAATTGGGTTAGGAGGGAAGAGAGAAGCCTTTTATATTAATCGGATGTGTTAAAATAGACACAAATATGTCCAGTAAGGAGCAGCCTTACTCTCAGGGGATGGAGGACAGGTTGCGAGAGCTTCCCCCGTTAGGGGCGGGGGTGGCAGGGAAGTCTTAATGGGAGGATTCCTTCCCGAGGAAGGCGCCCAGGCGGCCTCGGTGAATGAAGAATGCAGTTGGCCGCCCGGCTCGGAGACGACACTGGTAGAGCTAAGACAGGAGCGGGGAGCTCGGGGAGCTCGGGGAGCTCGGGCCGCAGGGGCCGCAGCCTGTAGCCTAGAGGCGCAGCAGGGCGCTAGCTCGCTCAGGCGGCCCTGCGCAGCCCCTCTCCGCCCGAGCGTAGCGGGCGGCGGGAGGGCGGCCCGGCACGTAGCCCTCCCGCCGGCCCGGGCCCCACGTGGCAAGCCCCGGGGAGCGCAGGACGGGGCGGGAGCGGGCGGGGGCGGGGCGCGGCTGACGCGCAGAGTATAAAGCCGGGCATGCGCGGCGTGGCGAGGACGAACGCAGGCCGGGCAGCGAGGGCGCGCGGGGAGCCAGCCGGACGCTGGGACGGAGCCGCTGTCGCCGCCGCTACAGGCTGCCGGAGCACCTGGCTTGTGAGTTTGCGCAGACCCGGTGCTGCCCGTTCTAGCTTCAGGTGAGGAGCGGAGGGCTTGCGGGCGGCGCCGCGCCGAGCCCCGGGGATGCGGCAGCGCGCCTCCCAGCAAGGGTCACCCGAGGGGGTGGGGGCCCGGCCGCAGTCCCTGAAACCTCGGCTGGACCGGGGAGCCGCCTTGGAGGACCCGCGCACGGGCCCGGATGCTGGGTGGAGGCGACACCTGGCCGAGGTGCCAGGATGAGGTTACAGGAGAGGGAAGGGGAGGTCGCAGCTGCGGTCCAGTGGCCTGGACAGCGCGAGATGCAGGAGCCAGAGAAGGTGCCTACAGCATGGAAAGCCGCGCTGCAGGCTCAGGGAGGCTTCCTGGAGCTCACCGACGCGAGGATAGAAAAAGTGGGGAGTAGATGGGCACCTCTTAGAGCGGCCCGGATGGAGCACTTGTGCCCGGACTTTGCTTTCCAGCAACTGTGGCCCCCAGCGCACCCCACCCCTCCTCGGCCAGACTACGGTTTAATTGAAGAGAAATGACTCAAGACTTTCTGCCGGCAGGTAGCAGGCGACGGAGAATGGTGAAGGAGCGGCTGAGCTAACTACGACCTGCCTTGCCTTTCGGGCATGGATTTTTAGCTATTTTTGGTCCGCACCGACCAATTTAGGTGGTCCGGTTTAGGCTGCCCTCTCTTGGTTGGTTATGGCAATAGGACAAAATAGGCATCCAAGCAGTTCACCATGTGACCTGAGGTCCAGTTCAGCCAAGAAAATTTTCTCAGCTCTGTATTGTGGCTACAATTTTGAGAATCTGCTAGTGCCTGAGTGTTTAAGAGGACTGTGTGGGCATAGGGGCAGGAGCAGCTTTGATCCAACCCTTCTCCTCCTGGAGCTACCCTAGGCTTACATTTGCCTTTGATCATTCTTTCCCAGGAAACCCAGGCTACTTGGGGAGGCTGCTGGGAAGTGGCGATGATCTTGGGAAGGGGACTCACCTAGTGACTGTGGCCTCTGTCCCAGCTCCCCTGCTAACTTAACCTGTGTCCCTGAGGAAGGGTCAGTGCGGAGGTCAGACTAGATCTGTGGTCTCTTATCCGTTAATCTTTACCTCTTAAAACAAGGGCTGTAACAACTGAGAGGAGCTTGGTGAAGCAAGAGAATAATAACTTTCAGCAGCTGGGATTAAAAAAAACATATTCTGTTTCCTCTTGGAGACTCAAAGGTGAGTTTTTCATCCATTGTGAGGAATTCATCTGTTGTGTGGAAACCGGGAGATAGACAAGTGCTATTCTTCCAGCCATTGGCTTGCAGGTTGACTTGAGGGGACTAGATAACAGGATGGTTGCCCTTGTGATTTATGCCAGAAGTTCCATGATTCAGAACAGTCGTTTATCCCTCAGTGTATATAAGTCAGTCCGCCTGGTCTGTGGTTGGCTCTGCATTGGCCATCACAGGATGCAGAAAGGGGTTGAAGCCTGGTTTCTTGCACTCTTGTCAGGCAGAAACCACATCCATACATAAAGCATGAGATAGCAGCACACAAGGGACACATGTTGTGTTCATTTAAGCTCAGAGAGAACAGACTTTGGCAGGAGAATGCCAGGGTTTTGACCCAGATGAATCTGTGTTCAAATCCTGGCCCCATTCTGTGTGGGGCTGGGAGAAATAATCTCTCGGGGCCTGTTCTCACGGCCATGCAGCATGTTGTCATTATGCCTGGAACATAGTAGAGGTCTCCTCCTCCCCTTTATCATTATCATCAACACCATCTCTGTGGAGTGGCCTAGGTTATTTAGGGGTCCCAGAAGAAGGGTGGAGTGGCTTGTAGGGTGGGATGAGCCCAGACTTAAGGTTGGTTCATCTCCCTGACTTTCTGGGTAGGCCTCTTTTCTGTGACTTGCTATGGGTTGCACACAGATTCACTGGGCAAAGGAAAACTGTTTTCCCCCCCACCATTAAGTTTTGGTAACTGCTCTCATTTCTTCAGATAATGGAAGAAGTCCTCTTTGGGGCTGATAAAAAGGCAAGAAGGACTGACCGTGTGTGCACGTATACAATATATATCAGGCACTGGACTGGTTCTGTCTTCAAACCTTTCCCACCTCTGCCTTTCCTTACCTGCTCACACCCTGCTCTATTCCAGGAGGAACATCAAACCATGTCGAATGATTATAGGATCTTGGGATCTAAGTAGTAGTGCTGTGACTAGATAATGTATGTCTGGAAATTGGGGTCTTCTATCCACTCTGCTGGGATAATTCTGCCTGTTTTCTCTTGATGCCTGAATAAAGTCATGTTTTGGCATTTTGCAGAACCACAGACTAGAGGATGTTGAAATGAAGGGCCTTTTGGAAGCTTCAAGTCTAGCCCCTTTGTTTTGTAACTAAAGAAATAAGTGATAGAGTTACTGATACTCCTAGTCTTTCCCTTGAAAATGTGAAGAGGAAGGGGCCAGTTGTCTCTGCAGTCACTTTGGGGCTGGGTGTCTTTGCTTATGTGGAGAGAAGTTTCTCCTGGACAGATCCTCTACTTTCTCTTTCTAGACTCCAGGGGATCTGGGATAGTGGGGAGTGGGTGAGGAAGGATCATGCTGTGGGGGCCTCAGCCAGGACTCACTAGATGTGTAGAGAGGACTTCGCTGACCTAGAGGCTGGTAGGTTGGCAGAGTGCCAGCAGATAAGAAGTCCAGAGTCTTGCCAGGCGGGGGCCTTGTGCTCTCCCAGGGGACAAGCAGGGCAGCCTCACCACAAGGTCTCCATGCCCCAGCTGCCACCCTTTCTTGGGCCCAGTTTCGATCCAGAGGCAGAGCCCCTTGCGGTTCTTCTGGGACTCCCATAGAGATAGGAGGGAAGGGTGGCCACAGAATCAGCCTGAGAGAGAGCCTGGCATAACCAGCCACGGGGAACCAATTCCCTGCCTTGGAACTGGAGATCTGACTGTGCTCTCAGGCCTCCTAGCCTTTCTGCATCATCAGGACCAGATGAGGCTGGGGCTTTGGTGGAATGAGAAGGCGACTGTCCTGAGTTTATTGCCAGAGGCTGTTGGTCAATGTCCTAAGTATTAGTAGTTAATAAAAGACACAAGCCAAAAGTTGGGAATACAAAAAAATATATATGTTTTAAACAATTAATTTTACCTTAAAAACATGTACATGTATTTTTATTTGCCAAAACTTTGATTTAGGGCCAAGGCCTTTTCTTTGGGCCTCTACACCTACTAGGGAGACTAGCAAATTGTTTGTATGTAAAAATCATACCACCTGCGATTTCTCATTTTTCTAAAAAATTAAATGTTTTTCAGTAGGGCATACATTCACATAGCTCAAAGATCAAAAGGCTAAACAGTTTAAAAAGTTACACAGGTACTCTGGCTGTGTGGCTCTGTTCGTTGGAGCATGAGCTCTTACACCCATAGGTTGCAGGTCCAGTCCCCATTTGGGGCATGTACAGGATGAAACTGATCAATGTTTCTTTATCTCTAATATCAATAAATACACCCTGTGTAAGTATTTTAAAAAAGTCACACAGCATTCAGTGAAACATCTTACTAATGCTACAAGTTTGCATTTTAGACACATTGTTTAGTATATCTTGTTTTGTTTTGTTTTGTTTTAAAGATTTTATTTCATTATCTTCAGAAAGAGGGGAAGGGAGAGAGGCAGAGAGGGAGAGAGACATCAATGTATGGCTGCGTTTCACCTGCCTCCAGCCACAGACCTGACTGGAGACCTGGTTTGCAACCTGGTTATGTGCCCCGGCTGGGGAATCGAACCTGTGACCTTTGGGTTCGCAGGCCGGCACCTTATCCACTGCTACCAGCCAGGGCAAAGATTTTATTTATTTTTGGAGAGAGGGAAAGGGAGAGAGACATCAATATGTGGTTGCCTTTCACCTGCCTCCAGCTACAGAGCTGGCTGGAGACCTGGCTTGCAACCTGGTTATGTACCCTGGCTGGGAATTGAACCAGCAACCTTTGGGTTTGCAGGCTGACACCTTATCCACTGTGCCACCAGCCAGGGCTTTGTTTTTTCACCTACCAACTATATTAGATCTTTTCATATCAACACATAGAATACTTTTATCACCTTTTTCTTATAACTGCATATTATTCCAGAATATTGAAATATAGTAAGTTTTTTTTTAAGATATTATTTTTTATTTTTAGAGAGAGGGGAAGGGAGAGAGGCAGAGAGGGAGAGAGACATCAATGTATGGTTCCCTTTCACCTGCCTCCAACCATGGACCTGACTGGACAGTACAGTAAGTTTTTAATCAACATATGTCTCCTCCCTCTCTCCCCAACTTGGGTTGTTTCCTGTATTTTGTCATTGTAACACTACAATGAAATACATGGGTTTTCCTATATGTGTATATGTGATTGTAGAAGACATTTGCAGAAGTGGAACTGCTGGGGAAAGGATTTATGCACCTGTTCATTAGTTTTCATTAAAAAAATAATAAAGCAAAAATTCAAAAGAGATCTGCAAACCATCCCACATGCAGAATTCTACTTTTATGATGAACACACCTAATTTAATTCTTGTTTTTTCATTTGTAGCACATCTTTCTAGGTGACCAATTCTTAAGCTTTTTGAACCTAGGCTTCCTTAATATTCTCTTTTACTTATGAGGCTATATCTATTGATATTTATCACACTACATACTATTTTAAAAATTTTTTATTGATTTTTAGAGAAAAGGGAAGGAAGAGAGAGAGAAAAACATCAGTCTGTTGTTCCATTTATTTAGGCATTTGTTGGTTGATTCTTATATGTGCCCTGACTGGGGATTGAACCCCCAACCTTGGTTTATCTGGACAATGCTGTAACCCACTGAACCACTCAGCCAGGGCTATCATGCTAAAAATTGAAAGAAATTTAAAAATACTAATGCTCTGACCAATGTGGCTGAGTTGGTTGGGTGTTGTCCTGGAGAGCAAAAGGTTGCTGTTTTGATCCCTAGTCAGGGCACATGCCCATGTTTCGGATTTGGTCCCCTGATGGGGTGCTTACCAGAGGCATTTGGTCCATGTTTCTCTCTCACATTTATGTTTCTATCCCTCTGTATCCTTCCTACCCCCTCTGTTTAAAAAGAAAAATAGTTATTCATTTGAAAATAACAAAAATAAGTCATTACATGTTAGCATAGAAAAAGCATATTTTTATGAAAAATAACTTCCAAATTAAAGTTTTCACACTCTTGCAGATCTTCAGGATTTCAAAGTAATTATTTATTTGTTAGCTAATTAGATAAATTATAACAGTCATGATGTAGGTTGGTGGTCAATGCTTAGTTGAAATCCTGAGAAAGAAATGAATTAATCTCTGAAAGTAAATATATTTATACTGTAACCTTCTACCTTGGAAATTTCTAGAAAACTCAAGACTACATGGCGTATGTTCATCACACTTCCAGTAGTTTCTGAAAAAGAATGAGAATACTTTTACCATCTTCATATGATAATAGAAACCGCTTTTACCTTACTTACCTCCTGCTGTGGCCTTGGTGACCCAGTTGTCATCATGGTGTCTCAGACCACAGTTTCAGAAGTATACTTTTTAATTTTGTAGAAATCAAAATTCTGCATTTCTACTTTAGTTACTACTTAATTGTAATCATAAAAACAAGCAGCAATGGCAGAAAGAGTTTGGGGAACAGGCACAGCAGACCCCTGGTCAGTAAATCCTCTGCTGGCAGCAGCAGTGGGGCTGTGTGCTGCAGGGAGGTATGGGAGGAATGGGGGCATGTCCCTGCTCACGGTGCTCAGCTGAGGCAGCTTCCACTCCACAAAGACCATAAGACATTGTCCCTTCCAGAGCTCCTTATAGGATATGTGTGGCGGTGAGCTGAGTACACACAGAAAGTCACGTGCTGTCTCGTAGCATTCATTCCTTAAGCTCCATTGAGCGGCTGACGAGGCACTTAAGAAGGTCAGAGCAAGTTGAGGCAACTGGAGACAGGAGTGGTATGGGAAGGCTTCCTAGAAGTGGAATTAAGCCAACCTTTGAAAGCTAGGAGGACAAGAGAGGGAGGACAGGAGTCCTGGCAAGAAGAGTTATGTGACCAGTGAACGGCACAAAATATGTATTCCTGGGGCAAGGGTGGTCTTTTGTAGATCAGAGTGGCTGATACAGGGACAAGAGATATGGCTAGAAATTTAGGTTGGGCCCTGGCTGGTGTGAATTAGGAGATTGAGCACCGGCCTGTGAACTGAAAGGTGATGGGTGCCAATTCCCAATCAGGGCACTTGCCTGGGTTTTGGGCTAGTCCCTGGCTAGGGGCTCCTGAGAGGCAAATGATCCATATTTATCTCGCACATGGATGTTTCTTTTCCTCCTGTCCCCTCTCTTAAAATAAGTAAAAATTTAAAAATATAAATTGTTTTTATAAGAAGAGATTTAGGTTGGGTCCAATAATGTTGAACAGCTCTGGAGCCTAAGGTGCTGGTAGTGTCTGCTTCCATAGCAAAGCCTTGTTGCTGTGTTTCAGCAGCGTGCTGTGTTGGAGTCCTTACTGTTCTCACCTAGAGCGGCTCTATGGCCCCAAACCAACATCCTTTGCACCAGTCCACTTATTCCAGCCTCTTGCCTCTGCTTATCAAAAGTAATTACTTATTGTAAAGATGAGTATAAAGAAGGATGGGAGAAAAAGCTGTAATCCTTCAGCCCTGAAGCAATCTCTATTAATTTACTCAGCCACTTACTTTTATTTTAAACTTATTTGAGATTTAAAGAAAAGTTGTAAAAATTACAGCAGAGTACCTTTTTATCCCTCACCCCATAGGATAGGTACCAAGAACAGGAAATCAACATGGGCACGTTAGCTAAGCCATAGGCCATATTTAAATTCCACCAATATTGGCCCTGGCCCAATGGCTCAGTTGGTTGGAGCATTGTCCCATACACCGAAAGGTTGCAGGTTCGATCTCCAGTTGGGACATCTACGGGAGGCAACTAATCAATGTTTCTTTCTCTCTCTCTCTCTCTCTCAAATCAACAAAAAACATAGCCTCGGGTGAAGACTAAAAAAATAGGTAAATTTCACCACTATTTTTACAAATATCCTGTTTCTGTTTCAGGATTTGATCCACAGTCCCACATTGCATGTAGTTGTTATTTATATTTAGTCTCCTCAAAACTGTAACAGTTTCTCTATCTTCTTTTTTCTTAGAGTGAAGTCATGCATTTTTGGCAAGACTGTCACAAAACCAGTATCTCCTCTTCAGAGCATTAGATCAAGACATTCGGGATGTCACTATATCTTGATCCTGGTGATGGTTCCTGGATCACCTGTTTATATATTGTCTGCTGGACTTCCATATTGGGCAAGCTGCTTTCTCTCCCATGTTGAATCGTTCCCATGCCTCAGATCCTTTTTGCTAGGAGTCTATCTCTTTTAAGGGTTTACCTGATTAGTTCTGGTCCATCCAGGATGACTGCCCTAACTGTAGGTCAAGTAAATTGGTCAACTAACACCAGCCAAACCCTTTTGCTAAATAATGTAAAACAATACCAGGAGTGATATCTTATACATACAGGTCCTGCCTGCACAGGAGGATAAGGTCATTGGCAGTGATCTTAGGATTCTGCAGCTATAGCAAGAAGACCTGAGATACAAGGTCTGAATCTTGGCACAAAGGATTAGTTTCCCAGGGCTGCCGGAACAAATTGTCACCAACTTGGTGACTTAAAACAATAGAAATTTATTCTTTCACAGTTCTGGAGGCCAGGAGTTCTAAATCAAGGTATCAGTGGGGCCACAACCCTGCCCCACCAAAGCTCTAGGGGAGAATTCTTCCTTCTTTCAGCTTCTGGTGGTGGCAGGTATTCCTTGGCTAGTAATATTGTTCCCCAATCTCAGCCCTTGTCTTCATGTGGCCTTCTCCTCTGAGCCTATGTCCAAATCACCTCCTCCTCTCTCATGTAAAGATGCCAGTCACTGGCATCTTAACTAATTACATGTAGCTGTAAAGACCCTGTTTCTAAAAGGTCCCATTCTGCAGCCTTGGGTGGACATGGATTTGGCAAATGTTATCCAACCCACTGCACTTGGGATGCTAGGGAATGGCCTAGGTGAACTCTGGTTCACAGAGCCATGCAGGAATGGGAGATTGCTGGCACCTAAAACAGGAAGCAGATCTGGCTGCTGTTGAGGCAAGGGCCCAGCCTCGGGCTGCCTGCTCCCTTCGTGGTGACACACCTCTGAGAAGCAAGTGGCTTCAGGGGCCCTGCACTCTTAGGACCCAGATGCTGCAATACCAAAACCTTGCCTTTGTGCAAGGAGCACTCAGTGAGGATTCATTTCCCCCCAGGCTGGACAGGGCAGAGATGTGGTACCTACTTGCAGGGGAGGGGAGCTGACTTCAAAGAGTTCAAATAAACCACAGGCTCTTGTAGGTGGCCCGGGTCTAGTCCAGCAGTACTGAAATGTCAGACCAATGCCTCAAAGGAGAGCGAGGTTGATCTCTCAGAACTAGATGCACAGTCACTGGATCTCACCCAGGAGGCTCTGATTCAAAGGAACCAAGTGAGGCCCTGCTCCCTGGGGCAGCCAGGTTCGCTCTGGAGTCACCTCCAGACTTGGAAATGCAGATCTTCAAGAAGGGGAGAAACAAGGCTTCCCACGTGGTCATTAGTAAGCCTTTCCCCTTGGATTCAAAAATTCGCTTTCTTCTTAAAGTATTAAATGCTCATTATAGAAACTAAAGATGAATAAAATGATACGGTCTCATTAACCCCACCCATGGGTTTAACAGTATGTATATGTTTTTTAGCCTTTTTCTCTGACTGTATCAGTTTTAAGGATTAAGGAAAGATGCTCTGCTGTACACGGGGTTTTGTGTGCTCTTGTTTTCAGTTAACACATGAACAACTTTCCATATTCTTCTCCTCAGTAACTTGCGTTTGTTGTACATCAGACACTGCATGATTTATATTCTGTATCTCAATTTTTAAAAAATATTTTATTCATTTTTAGAGAGAGGGGAAGGGAGGGAGAAAGGGAGAGAAGCATCAATGTATGGTTGCTTCTCTCATGTCCCCAACTTGGGACCTGGTCCACAACCCAGGCATGTGCCCTGACTGGGAATTGAACCAGTGACCCTTTTGTTCACAGGCTGCCACTCAATCCACTGAGCCACACCATCCAGGGCTCATTTAATTTTCTTCACTTTTGTGGGAGAGGGACTGTTAGTAGCTGTGTTTTTGTAAATTAGAAAAATAAGTTCTATCGAAGTTGGGACTTGACTGAGTCCACATTTACAAGCCCAGACGCTGGTAAATGTGATTCATGATTCACACTGGGGTCTCCCTCACTCAGACCCAGACTCTTGTCTCTGTTTTTTTTTTAATATCTTTTTTTAAGGTTTTATTTATTATTTTTAGAGGGGAAGGGAGAGAGACATCAATTGTTTTATAAAGAAGTTTTAAAATTCAAGTTCTGAATTTAGGTGAAGCTGATTTTGATGTCTTGACTATGTTTGTTTTGATTTAAAGAAACTTTTCATTGATAATAAAGGTAGGTTTTTAAATCAGAAAAAAAAAAAATTCCGTTGCCTTTCACCTGGCTCCAGCTAAAGACTGGCTGGAGACCTGGCTTGCAACCTGGTTATGTACCCTGGCTGGGAATCGAACCAGCGACCTTTGGGTTCACAGGCCATCACCTTATGCACTGTGCCACCAGCCAGGGCTTGTCTTGGTTTTTAAACAGATTTTGTTATATGGGTCACCTTATGTTAGCAATCCCCTCCTACTGTACGTTTTACTGTTAGGAGCACTGATGATACGTCCTCCATGAGGGTCGGGATTGTTGGCTGTGTTGTTTGTTGCCTTTCCCCCTGGCACTTCATAGGTATTTGTTGTTGCACTTACACTTCCATAAATTCTTTAAAGCTGAAGGAAAAAATTCCCCCACTGAAGATAATGTCCATGAAATGAACTCCCAAAGTGAAGTATTGGGACTTGACAAAATGACTTAAAATGTTGTTGTTTTTTTCCTGAAAGAACAAATGCACAAGGATAACCAAAAATAATTTAAAAATGGAAATAGTGAAGTTGGAATTACTTTACCCAAAAAACCATAATAATAAAGAAAAACAGCCACTGAGTATGGCTCAGTGGGTTGGGTGTCATCCCACAAATCGAAAGAAAGGTTGCCAGTTCGATTCCCAGTCAGGGTATGTGGCCTGAGTTTTGGGTTTGGTCCTTGGTCAGGCATGTGTGGGAGACAACCAATGATGTTTCCCACATATATGTTTCTCTCCCTTTCTCCCTTCTCCACTCTAAAAAAAAAAAAAAAGTGACATTGGCACAGGATAAGTAAGTGGAACAAAACAGGAACATCTAAGAACAGACCTCTGTATGTGTAGGAACTCAGCCACCAATAATGTATTATTTCTGACTAACTGCTTTTGAGCAAGTCTCCTTAGCTTCGGTGTCCTCAACTATAAACTACTAGCTGAATTTGAAGATGCTTTTTGCTGTTTTCAATGATTCTGAACTAGGGAGGTGCTTGTTGCTATACAGTGTCTTTCTCTATTCACATAGCTGTCACTGGAGTGCTGTAGAATGTATTTTATACAGTTGTTGAGAAGATTAAGTGAGATAATGGAAACAAGTTGCTTTGCACAGACTGGCAGACTATGGTAAATCCTCCTGATTCTTATACAATTAAGGAAAAGAGGATGAAGGATGAGTCACAGGGTGTTTAATGTTTAATGTGTAATGTAAACAGCACAGTCCAGCCAATGCTGGTAGGCAGGTAGCAGACAATGCCTCTTGGGAGGCCCGAGTTCCTGCACAGTTGATGCCTCTGGGAACCCAGGCTCTCACCAGCGGATCTGTCTGCTCTGCCAGCCTTCACACAGTGGACTTTGTTCTCATGGTTGTTACTTGGCCAGACTGTACCTTTGAGCAGGAAGGAGGAAGAGAAAGTGGTGGCACCCACGCCATGCACTTAGATGCATTGGCTAGGCCAGCCACCTGTGGCCTCTCTGTGTAAAGGATAGAGTTGACTTGACCTCTATTTCTTTTTCTTTTTACAAACTCTTAGTTATTGATTTTAGAGAGAGAGAGGAAAGGAGAGAGAGAAACATCGATTTTGTTGTCTCACTTATTGATGCATTATTTGGTTTCTTCTTATATGTGCCCTGACCCAGGAGGTCAAACTCACAACCTTGGAGTATCAGAGTGTTCCTGGGTAAAGGGGGTCTTGTTCATGTGGCACCTTAGTATAAGACCCAACAATTAGTGTTGAGAAAAGCCAGTCTTTATTTACAATATTCCAGTCTTGGTGGGGCTAGAAGCACTCCTGCTCAGAGCCCTGTCCTCCCACGAGACCCAGCACTTCCCTTGTTCCCCAAAAGTCTATAAACCAAAACCAAGCCCAGTAGTTCCCCATTCCTTCTCTGTCAGCTCTTTCCTTCAGGATTTGGGGTACACTATCTTCAGCTTCCATGTAGTAGTCCAGAAAAGCATGTGCCATGTTACACTGGGTCATGGTAAAGTCCAGGAAAGACACAAGTCCTAAGAGAGTGTCCTCTCCATATGTCCAAGTTCCAAAAGACCAGATAGAGTCCGAGTCTGCAAGGCTGAATCTTTGATGGCTTTGGAGTTAGCTAAAGCGGGCACCATCAAGACAGTAGCGTGCCTGCTTTCTTTTTTTTTTTTTTTTTTTTTTTTACTGCCTTCTGTGCCTGCTTTCTTACTAGCTCAGGCCACATGGCCAAATCCTGATTGAAAACTGCCTGGGTGCCACTTCTCACATGGCTACCGTCATGCTCTTCTAAACATGCTCCTTCCATTGTGTTTCCTCTCATGGCCCATGGGCCCTTCTATATCCTTTCAAACAGCAAGGTCCCTTCCTTCTAGCTGGCCGCTTCTCTCAGGGAAGGCTGCTATCCCCTTGTCATTGATACGCAAAGTATCATTTTTAAAAAATTTTTATTGTTGTTGTATTACATCCATCCCCTTTTTGCTCCCCTCTGTCCCCCTCCTCACCCACCCATTCCCCCCAAAGTCAATCCCACCTGTTGTCCATGTCCATGGTTCCTTTATACTAGGTTCTTGTCTAAACTGCTCCCCTTCCTTGGCTCTTTCCTCCCCCCTCCCCGCTTCCCCCTGACCACTGAAGGCCTAGTCACTATATTCATATATTTGGTTCTGTTTTGCTTGTTTGTTTGTTTTGTTCATTATTGTCCTGTAATGGGTGAGATCATATGGAATTTGTCTTTCACTGACTGGCTTATTTCACTAAGCATAATACTCTCCAGTTCCATCCATGTTGTTGCAAAGGGTAGGAGCTCCTTCTTTCTTTCTGCTGTGTAGTATTCCATTGTGTAAATGTACCAAATTTTTTTGATCCAGTCTCCACTGATGGGCACTTAGGCTGTTTCCAGCACTTGGCTATTGTAAATAGTGCTGCTATGAACTTAGGTGTACATAGGTTCTTCTGAATTAGTGTTTCAGGATTCTTTGGGTATAGTCCAAGTAGTGGAATTGCTGGATCAAAAGGCAGTTCCATTTTTAGTTTTTTAAGGAAACCCCATACTGTTTTCCACAGTGGCTGCACCAGCCTGCCTTCCCACCGGCAGTGCACAGCACCCTTCCCTTTTACTGGCCCTAGGTAGTAAAAGGGGAAAGGTAGGTACTGTACCTATACCAGCCTGCCATGGATATATGAAGTACCTTAGAATTTGTATTATTTCCTTCCCACAGCCCCAAAATCTTGGGCTGCCTTGGACTTTGACAGGGGAAGATGCTCTAACTGATGAAGTGGCCCCCACCCACAGCCCTTTACCTCTATTTCTAACCTTTTATAGACTCCACAGTTGAGGTTTGCAAGGAAATTGACTTTTCATAAAACAATATTGAGGTAATTGGCTGTTTTTTAAAAAGATTCTATTCCTCACACTGCGCCAGAATTAAATTCTAGATGAATTAAAAATTTAAGTTTTTTTTAAAGCAAGACAATATGTGTGTGTATTTCTGTAATTTCAGGGTGGGAAAAGTTTTTCCAGGCATGCTACTTAAAAGAAGAAACCTTAGGCCCTGGCTGGTGGCTCAGTGAATAGGTGCTGGCCTACAAACCCAAAGGTTGCTGGTTCCATTCCCAGCCAGGGCACATAACCAGGTTGCAAGCCAGGTCTCCAGCCAGGTTCATAGCTGGAGTCAGGTGAAAGGCAACCATGTATTGATGTTTCTCTCCCTTTCTCCTTGCCCTTCTGTTTAAAAAATAACGAATAATTTTAAAAATTTAAAAAAAAAACAAGAAACCTTAAAAGAAAAATGTGATATGTTTACTTCTTAAAATGTTGTCAGTAATACCAGTTAACAAAATTAAAAGGCAAATGATTAGGAAGATTCATCTAATATGTGACAAAAGGTTAATATTTTATTTGCCCATGAAGTGAATTCTTACATACACCAGTAAGAAAAACAATGAACTTATGGCAGCAAAATATGGGCAAAGGACAGTACTAGGCAGTTTGTGAAAGAAGAACTATAAGTGTTAGTCAACCTGAAAATGTGATGAGCCACACTGGTGATCAAAGACATATAAATTAAGAGAATTACAAGACTGACTTTTAGCCAATGTGGCAGAAATGGATTATTATTTCAATACTCTGGGAGAGAATCTTGTGAAGCATGCATCCTTACACATAGGTAGTAGGATTATTAAAGTAGTTGAACCTTCAGAAGGGCAGTTTAGTAAATTGTATACTAAGTTCTTCACAAATATCTAACTGCTGTCCTGGGACCAGGGACTGTTTCCCAGGCAACTTGCTCCTGCATCTCTCTTGAGTATGCTTCTGGGAAGATTACCTTCACCCCTTCACCTCTTAGGGCCTTTCCCTGTGCCCTGCTGCCTGGGGTGGGCAGTGGGGGGCAACCAGCTCTCCTGGAGGCCTTCCACCACCAGCACTGCCCACCCACCACTCCCAGGATGGCTGGACTGTCCCTCCAAACCACTGTTTCTTATGTCTTTTACTGGAAGCCTGGGAGGTTGACGTGTGTGAAATTGTGGTGTACTTGTGTCCTTTTAGTCAAGAGAGAGTCCTATAAATCCCAGAGGCAGGTCGAACTGACTTGTCCTTTTCTGGATGCCTTGGCGCTTCCAGCCAGCCCTCCAAGGGACCCTCTGTTTCTCCCCCACAGAAGTTGGCCCTGCTCATCCTCCCAGGAGGTGAGTCCGGGGTGGTCAGCCCTGGTATCCTTTCCTGCCTCTGTCGTCCCCACCCCCCACCCCACTGATGGTGTGTCCTGTGCTCTGCAATCCTGGGACCAGGTGACGTTGATTGGCACGTATGTATTTTGTGCTAGCCATTTCCCTGGTGTTGAAGACTTTCCATCTGAGAGGCCCGGCAAGACCTGAGAAGACAAGGTCCCTAGGAAGTTTCTCGGAGCAGCAAGCCTCGGCAATTATCCGCTTTCCCAGAAAGGTGCAGCAAGTACAAAGTCACCCATCCCCCAGACTCTGGCCACTAGCCACAGTGCCCTCTAGGGTGGCCTGACCAGCCCTAGGAACAGGGATTCGTCCTGGCCCTGGTCCCTCCTCCCCTCCAGTGGGCTGCCCTCACATCCAGCAGACAGTGCAAGGTACCTCCCACTGCAGAGGCCTTGACCGTAGGTAAACCCAGGCATGTGCACAGCCCTGCTGGCCAGATTGTGCCTGCAATCTTGGCTCTTCTCACACCCTCCCTCTGCTGGGCAGCAGCTCCAAGCCCCGCCCCCATCAGGATGTGTGTCATTGGCACGTTGAGAGAGGGATGGAGCTCAGAGTTTCCATGAGCAGCTGAGAAATTCTAGAAACAGCCTGTACTTTTGGGGTTTCCTTTCCTTTTCTGCCTCTGCTGCTGAGAAAGAGTTAATGTGTTATTTTCAGCAGGATTATAAAATGGTTGCCTGTCCTCTGCACACTGTCTTTTGGGGGTGGAGGGGAAGGGAGGCTGCCTGCCTATGCCTGCCCCTCTCCTACCACCTCCTTCCTGGCCCCCCTCCCACCTCCTTCCTGGCCCCCCTCCCACCTCCACCATGCCACCTTACATTTTTCTTTAATTTTTTACTTTATATTTTGTATCCCAACTCCAGACCAACTTCTCTGGAGTCATTGGTTCTATTGAAGCTTCAGGAGAAGAAGTCCTTCCCCCTGAGGATGCTTGTAGTTCAACTAAGAGTAGAGAGCAACACACAGTCAATTGAAACTGAACGGTGGGCAGGGGAATTAACATACTCATTCAGCAAATCTCCTTCCTGGATCTGCAGGAGGGAAAATAGGCCATGTTTCTACCACTGTGGAGTTTACAGTCTAGTTGGACGAGACAGATATTAACTATGTCAACAAAAGAGAAAAGACTAGCCGGGGCTGGTGTGGTTCAGTGGACTGAGCACTGGCTTATGAACCAGAGGGTCGCTGGTTCAATTCCCAGTCAGGGTACAAGTCTGGGTTGGGATTCTAAATAGCTGGGAATGGTTTTTTTTTTTTTTTTAACAGATGGCCCTCCAATTTGAGGAGGTGGCATTTGAACTGAGAGAGCTGATGTGAAGGTCTAAGGGAAGAGCATTTTAGGCAGAGGGCAGGTCAAGTGCAGAGGTCCCTAGGTCAGAATGCCCTTGGTATGTGAAAGGGAGAGAAAGGTGGGGTGGCTGGACCCCAGGAGAGATGGTGGGGGGTCAGCAAGGACCAGAGATGCAGTGATTCATAGCCCAGAAACAGGAGTTTATATTTTATTCCACTTACATTGGAAGGCCATTAGTGGGTTTAAAGCAAAGAAAGTGCAGTGATCAGATTTGTACTTAAAAAGGGTGACTCTTAGGCTCTGGCTGGTGGCACAGTGGATAAGGCACTGGCCTGCAAACCCAAAGGTTGCTGGTTCGATTCCCAGCCAAGGCACAAAACCAGGTTGCAAGCCAGGTCTCCAGCCAGGTCCGTAACTGGAGGCAGGTGAAAGACAACCATACATTGATGTCTCTCTCCTTCTCTGCCTCTCTCTCTCTCTAAAAATGATAAGTAAGATCTTTTTTAAAAAATAAATAGAAGGCTGACTCTTCCATTGAACCTTACACATAAAATTTGGGCACTTTACACATATCTATTACACTTAAGAGAAAAAGAATTCCTACAGTATAGGGTAGGTGCCCAGTGAAAGCTGGAAGTCTGCTTAAGAGATTTTATTTCAACTAGAATTTAAGCATTTAAGCATTGCCTCTCTTCACATGCCCTGTGGTCTGTTGGCTTTACAAGGAAATGGAAACGGTTCTTGTCCTCAGGGAGTGCACAGTGTAGTTCCTCCCAGGCCTTTCCGAAGGAGAAGACATGAGAATGAGTAGTGTTCAGTGGCTCAGTGGTAACATCGCTGTGGTCCATTCACTTGATTGTATAAGATCCTGATGTGAGGACAGGTTTGTTTATTCATCGCTCTCCCAATGATGGTTTCTTGGGTTCCTTCGATGTTTTTGTTATTGTGAGAAGTGCTGCCATAAGAATTATCCTGTCCATTTTTTTTTTTTTTTTTTTTTTTTCCTCTCTGGGATGAAAGTCACCCAAATTAGAGCATGCCTGAGTTGCAAGTGAAAATCAGAAACCCTTCCCAGGTAATTACCCTGGTGGTGGTGGTTGGGGTCGGGGGGTTGGTGCTAACCAGGGAGATAAGCCTTTAAGACTGGGGAGAATGTTTATCCCTTTTTAATAGACAGCCGTTTGTAGGAGGTAAGGGAGTGGACGAGCAGTGGAAATGCAGCAGGAGATCGAGCAGTGGAAATGCAGCAGGAGATGTGTTGTTAGAGAAGTGGCTTCTCCTGCACCATGTGCACAGCCTATCGCTGTACCCACACCCTGACAGGGTGTTTTCACCCAAGGAAAGGTGACTTTGCCCATGTGGTTCTTTTTCTGGCCCTGTTCTGTATCCTAGTGTGATAGGAGCTGGATGCTTAGCTGCCTCCTATCACACTCTGTCTGGATAGACAGCCTCTATGCAGAGCAGTGATCCTGGGCAGAGACCAGAGGGCCAGCAGGGCATGGGGTCAGGTCCTCATGCTGTCCTTCCACCTTGGACAGGAGGAGCTTTGAGAAGATACCCATGGCCCCAGATACGGACCTTCAGAGAAGTCTGTCCCAGCCATTCTGTAACCTCTAGAGAAAATGAGGGCCAATCTGTTCCACATGCATTTGTATTTACATATTATGTGGGAAGTACTTATTTAGATCCAACCAACCTCCTAGGCTTGTTACGAAACAACCATGAAAGTCAATTGGAAGTATTAGAACTGTCGTTCTAAGGCAGGATACATACCACTGAGACAGAATGGTAGGGTTCTGAGGAAGGGGAAACTGTCTCAGGGAGAGACTCCTTCCCAGGTGAGCGGGACTTGTGGGGAGAGAGGATTTGGGGTAAATCAGAGATGGTGTTCCTTCCTGCAGGTTATCCTTTTTTAGTTTTAAACATCCAGGCCCTTCACACTCATGGGGATAGTGCCTGGAACACATGCAGATATGTTCAGCTTTCTGACAGATGCTTCTAACAGATGTTAATTTGATTTCCTAGTGCTTCGAATAGGTGTGGAGACAGGAGGGAGGGGCCCAGGCAAGAGAGGAGTGGCAGGTTCGAAGGGAGGGTGGCAGGAGCCTAGGTGGAGGGACCCTTGACTACCAGGCAGAAGTGGGTGATGCCTTTATTTTGCGTATTTTATGACCCTGGCCCCACTGAGGACTGAAGGCAGTGTTTCAGCAGGAGTTTGATCCCAGTGGTGCAGAGGGGATTGGAGGCAGTGTGGCAGTGAGTGTGAGCAGCACGAGGCAGTGGCCACAGTGGTTTCTCCAGCATCTTAGGGAGAAGGACGCTCTGGTTGCTTACGGATGCCTACTGCCAGAGGATGGCCACTGCCAGAGACCTTGGCCAGAGATTGAGTCATTTGGGAAGTTTGGACATGGCAAAGAGAAGAAGAAATTATGATGCAGGAATGCAGTTATTCAGTGTCCCTCCCTTTCCTGCCACCTTTCTCCAGTTTGGAAATCTGGGGTTTTTCCTCTTTTTTTCCCAGTAACCCTTATGGGAATTTGAGCTCTGCTGAGAAATATTATGGTTACTGAGGAATCCAAGGTGCAGCCTGTGCCTTTCTACTGGGGCCCTGACCACGTGCCCGCAAGCAGGGGCCACACTGGACAGCAGGGGCTCTTGCCATCTTTGGTGAGGAAACGTGGTGCTCTAAAGAAAGCTCCAGGTCTTCCTCGGGAGTAATGGGATCATGGTCACCCGGAGGGCTTTCTAAAACACAGATTGCTGGTCTGCACCCCAAAGTTTCTGATGTAGCTGGTTTGGGTGGGGCTGAGAATGTCCTCTTCTGAGTCCCCAGGTGGTGGTAATGCTGCTGGTCCAGGGACCACACTTGGAGAACCACTTTCCTAGAGGAATTATCGCCCAGAATTCAGCATCTCAGCTGGAGAGACTGGTGTGGTCAGAGTCTTTGAGGAGGAGTCGGGGCTTGAGCTGGCTTGAGGATGGGAAGGTTGTAAAGGGGGAGATAGTGGTGCAGGAGGGCACTGAGGCAAGGAGGGAGGGAGAGACAGAGGGAGGATGGATGATGGGTGGGCTGGCCATGGGGTAGGTAGAGGCTTTGGTGCAGGTCGAGCCATGCAGCTGCCCTGGGGCCTGGCTTCTGGTAGAGAGAGGGTCACCACTGAGGGGGAAGCCAGGCTTGCCTCTGCCTGCTGGTGCCCATTGTCTCATCACGCTGGCTCGCTGTGTAGGAAGAGCTTCTCTCACCTCCCAGAAGGAGCCTGGGGCTCAGAGGAGTCTTCTTACCCATTTTGGGAAGAAGGGAGCATAGAGACACCTCTTGTGAGAAGCCCATGTTGGCACATTCTGCCCCCAGAGTGCGGCTGCCAAGGTGTTGGAGTTGGCCTTAATCCATGGCCCTCCTGCTCCAGAAAGAGCGGTGAGCCGACCTGCCTCAGCCTACTGTGGGGCACGATGGGTTCGTCCTCAAACTCCCTGATACTGTGGGTTCTGAGGACAGTGACGGGGCTTGTTTCTCTCCATGCAGCCACTCAAGAGGAGCCTGTTCAGTTGTGTAGTGGGAAACTAGGGGGCCAGCTGCCCCTAGGGCAGGGCGGGCACCCCAGGCTGGGCTGAAGCTGAAGCTGGGAGACAGAAATCCTGTTCTTCAGAACACTCCAGGTGCTGGGTTTCCTACTTGGACATGGCGAGCCTCCTGCCTGCTCTCCCGCTTCTGTTAGTGCCCACCTCAAGTCCATCCTCCATGCTACAGCCACATGGTCACATCTCTACTGCCCTCCAGATGAAGTCTAGCCACCTTAACCGAGGCCGTCCCTGCCCTGGTCCCCGTCGCATTCTCTCACATCTTCCTGGCCGCACAGAACTCTAAGTTCTCAGATGCGCGTGTGCGCTGAGTCTTTCCGAACACAGCTGCCTCTTCCTGGACTGTCCATGCCCTTCACTGTCACATGGCCCACCTTTACTGCCCTTTGTGTCTCTGCTGAGGTGTGTCTTTCGGGAGGTCTCCCCTGTAACTTCCTGCGCTCCACCTTGTCATGATCTGTGTGGGTGCTGTGATGTGCTTGCTCGTCTATGCAGGAAACCATGCAGTTTACTCCTGTTGTCCTGGCATCTTAATAGTGTCCCCTTCCACTATCAAGTACACTACAGTGTGTAATAAATTATAGTTTAGCTAACTGGACAAGATGAATCAAAAACTCTACTTTCCAGACATGCTGGCACTAAAGTTCACAAGGAGACTTGGATTCTGCCTGTTAGCTGCCCTTTACCCCGTCTAGAATGTGTGTCTGTCCCCTTTCTCTGGGTGGGCCCCAGGACATCGAGGTTACTGGCGTGGATCATGGCAGGGGAGGCACAGTTCCGTAGCAGGCCACTTCTCTGGGCTGTGGCTTCCTGCTGGTGGCAGGGCCCCAGCTCCTCGGCAGCCTGGCCCTGCACTGGGACTTTTGGGAGTAGCTCCTGGAAGCTCAGTCTAGAGTCTGAGTTTCTCCAGCTTTTCCTGATGATTCTCTATGCTGTTTAACACCTTGTACAACATCTTCTGCTCAAAATGCCTAGCTGAGCCCCAATCAAAGCATAACCCTTTGTCATCATTCTTGCCAGTCATTTGATGGATTAGCCTTTTCCCTGCTCTGTGAGGGCAGGCACGAGGCATCCCCAGGGCCCACACAATTCCTGGTACAAAACGTAGGCAGGGAGTGTTTGGGAAATGAATGAACCCTTGGACTGAGTTTGTAAACGTCCAGTAGGTGCAGCCAGCTTTTAGTTCAATGAGTGTAAATTAAATGGAAGGAATGGAGAGTACAAAGGTCATGATAGCTGTCTTCAGGGTCAAACTTGGCCTGTGGGCCCCGGAGAGTTACAGCATGTACGGGATGAGGTGCTGAGCGACCTGTTGCTCAGCAAGTCCTGGGAGCCATGCAGACAGATATTAGTTTGAAGACAGGTTGGGCTTCCCACCTTCCTGCAGAAATTCTCTGCAGTGTTTCAGGGAATAGTGAGAGGATGGTGCCCCTTGCCTTCAAAGAACAAAAATCAGTGGGAGGGACACTGTGGGAGAACTGGTGATTAGGAGTCCAGAGTAGTTGCAGGAGAGTGCTCAGAGAGTAGTCCGGGAAGGCTTCCTGGAAGGAAAGGTAATTGAGCTGCCACTGAAAATAAGCAGGTATGATGAAGGGGTAGGCTTGAGAACTTGGAGGACCGGGCACAGAAGGAACAGACCTCATGTGTACACTGTACACTGACCTTTAAGGTCTCTCATTTATGAGTCCCCCTAGCATGTTGGACATCTCACAGTGTTAACTGTGCTGGGAGACACATGGTAAGTTAATGGCAGGCCCCACATTTGAACCCAGGGCTGTCCTGCTTGTCATACCGTCTGATGATTTAACCACTAGACCATACATTTTACTCTATTATATTTGACCCTGAATAACAAGTCAGGGAGTTTTGCCTCAAGTGGGTGATGTAAGCAGTGGATGTGAGTAGAACCTAATGCCTAATCCACATGCTGGGCCCCGTGGCCTGACAAACAGGAGTGGACTTAGAGGGACAACAGGTCAGAATTTTGCAATTGGGTGTATGGGAAATGTTGATGGATAATGATGAGAATACTGGTGACTCTTGGCATGCCTCTGGTGGTGGGGCAGGCCCTGGGTGGGGTGGCCCTGGCTGGCCCCCACTTATTGGGCTGCCTGACTCAGTCAGTTAGTTTTGGAAGACCTCTCTGCTTTGTCAAGCCCTGGCTCCAGCTGGGACGGTGGAGCCAGGCAAACGCACTCCTGTCTCCCCTGCTAGTCCTCACTTGGGCTCCGTGTGTGGCTAAATCAGCCATCCCTGCTGGCTGCTCTGTCTGCCCTGGGCTGACCCCAGCCTCTGCCTGCCCTTCCCAGCCTCCCTCTCACAGGCACTGCGCACACCGAGTGGGGGCTCAGTAAATGCTGGTCGGTGAACAGCAAGCTCCTGCTTCTAATTTTGTCCCCTGCTTCTGGGTCACCACTAATGTTTACTTATGTTTTTTCATCCCATCCCTCCCAGCAATGTGAGTTTCATGAGGGGGGCTTAAGTAGGCCACCGCCTCTAGGGACCCCTGGCAGCCCTCCCATACTGTCTGCTGAAATCTCCCACCCTGGGCCAAAGCTTGGGGCTGAAGTGCTGGGCAAGGGGTCTGGAAGAGAACATCCTTTGGGGGCACGCTGGAGAGCATTTAGGTGGGACGCCAAAGGAGCAGGAGAAGAAGGGGCCCATTGAGTGTTGGGCTGCTTGGCTGGGCTTTTAAGCTACAGGATTTGCACTGTGTTTGGAAGAGGGTTTCAGTCCGTCTGACAGGAGAGAGGCCTGTTGACCATGTTCATTAGGTGGGTAGGGAGTATCATTAGTTGACCAGCAATACTGGGAATATACTAATTATGTATAGAAGAACACTTGGCAGTTTTTGTTTTCAGCTGTATTAATTATTGCTTTCACTGTTTTTAGGTTTTGCACCATATTTGGAAAATTCTTCCTAACTCCATGATTGTAAAAATAATCAACCATGTTTTGTTCTTTTTTTCTATTGCCAGACCCCTACCACCCATTGGAACACATCGTTCAGTTAAAGTTAATGAAAAAATAAATAAACAAAATAAAACCCAAATACTCCAAAATCCCACCACTAATATTAGGAGAACATTATTTAGGATGATCTTCCAGGCACACACAGATAAACAAATATAGGGAAGTAGATATAAAAGCACAGTAGAATTAAAGGAATTATTAAACTTTAAAGAAATGTGTTTTTCATGAGAGATTATCGCCTCAAAGACCCCAGTGAGGTTAAGAAAAAAATAAGACTTTGTGAGTCATAACTACAAACTACTTGTTTCCATTTTAAACAATATTGATTGACTCTTTGCCATGAAAAATGAGGACATTCCCATTTTCCATCTGCTTCCCATCTCGCTTGTTTTGTTATTAAATTGTCCATTTTTATAGCATTTACATTCTTCCCTATAACCATATTCCCCATAGTTGTTTTCTACTTATTTGAAGGGTTTATTGCTTACTATCAGTTGTCATGGTTTCTGCATTCCTGTGCTCCTTTTTTAAAGCAATTTCTTTATCAATTAGCTACATTTCATTTTAATGTAATTCTCCCCCCAACCCCTGCCCTGGAAGGGAACTGTTATTCTCTGAATTTCATGCTTGAGAATTTTTGCCTATTGTCTTTATCAGATTTGTAGGACATATTGGGTGGAAATCTTACCTAGTTTTTATTTTCTTTCAGAATTGTGTACACATCGTTGCATGTTCATTTGATACTGAATGTCGCTGTAGGGAAGATGAGGGCAGACTGAATTTTCTGCCACTTAAAAGAATTTTAGTATGTTTAACAACTTTTTTTTTTTTTTTAAGATTTTATTTCATTATTTTTAGAAAGAGGGGAAGGGAGAGAGGCAGAGAGGGAGAGAGACATCAATGTACGGTTGCCTTTCACCTGCCTCCAGCCGCAGACCTGACTGGAGACCTGGTTTGCAACCTGGTTATGTGCCCTGGCTGGGGAATCAAACCTGCAACCTTTGGGTTTGCAGGCCAGCGCCTTATCCACTGTGCCACCAGCCAGGGCTGTTTAACAACTTTTATAATAAAAAAGTTCAGTGCGAAAAAAAAGTTTTCTCGGGATGCCTGAAAACATCTCTTAACAGTTCAGTAGCTTAACTGAACTGTTTCAGTGTTGAGCATTCTGCATCACATTTTTGTGGAATATGGTGTCTATTTCAGTCTTCAGAATCTGTCTTTCCCTTTCATTTCAGGGAAATCTTGTGTTATGTATCTTGGAACATACCCTCTGTTCCATCCTCAGATTCTCTACTTCAGGAACACCAATTATCCCTATGTTGCTATCTTTGTCTCATTATGGTCACCTGACCCATAATGGCATTATAGTCAACAACTGACTGCACATACGACCATGGTTCCTTAAGAAATTCCTATCAGAGCCGTCATAACGTTGTAGTGCATTTGCTATAGCATTCAGTGCAATAACATGTTATACAGGTTTATAGCCTAGGAGCCGTAGGGGAGTAGAATTTTACCCCCAAATACGTCAAGTTGGCACAACAATTATTTTAGGATGGTTAGTTTTAAGAAACAGCAGGCATGGGTGGAGCTCTGAAAACCAAGTAGAAGGTACCCTCCATGAAAGACATGCACATTTGTAAGGGGAACCTTCATTTGTTGTAAGTGTGTCTCCCTCACTGCACCCGGTAGAGGGGGATGAGCTTATCTGGAAACTCTTATCAGTGCACAAGGCAATGACTTGAATTTTCATAACAACCTTATCCTGGTTTACCTTGCTTTTCCTGGCAACCTCCCTACCTGACTCTTCCCCCTTTTGTCTTCAGATGAAGATGGTGATTTAAGGTGGTGATTTCGCCATTTTTAGTGAGTTACTCCGTTTTCCTGGGACTCTCCCTGGTACACAGCAGATATATGCTACTAAACTTTTGTTGTTTCTTCTGTTAATCTGTATTTTATTACAGGGATGTCTCAGCGAAGAACCCAGATGGTAGAGGGAAAATTATGTTTCCTCCACTACGGAGCAATAGAATATACCATTTAGACTGGTGTAAGTGCACTTGGTGAGGTTGACAAAGACATTGCACAACTGTACTTGCATTTTTTGGCTTAAACCCTTTGTCAGTATTGTTACTTTAAATCGCTGACAGAATTTTGTTCTGTTTACTATGATCTATTGCTAGTTCTTCAATGATGTTGTTTTGTCAGTAAGTTTGCTTCTACTTTTACCTCATTTTGTTCTGTAATCTCATCTTTGAACTGTTAGTATGGCCCTAATGTTCTGATTAAGTTACTTTGCAGTGTAAGATGTGAGCTAGTCGATGGTCTGTCTTTTGCTTGGCTGGCCGGCTGTTCCTTTTGGTATTCATGCTAGTGCTATCTGGCTCCGACTCTGACTCCACCTTGAAAATAAGATGGTGACTTTCTTCCCATCATGTTGAGGGGAATTTGTCCCCACCCCAGCCGCAGCAGTGCCAAGAGCTGGGTATTTATGACCTGTTTCTTGTGGCCCGAATGAACTATGATTGTGCAGATGAGGAGGGAAGGTAGTGTGGCTTCTATTCTTGGATTTTGGTCACAGCCCCTGTGGTATGGCTCAGCCCACTTATTTCAGTGTGTTCCATTTCCTCTGAAGGGGGAAGAATGAATACACTGAAATTGGGCAGTTTCCCCCAATTCATTTTGTAGCCTCCAAGCCGGTACTTTCCCTCAAAGAAAGTCAGCCCATTGTTCTCCAAATTGCATGTGTTTGGTGGTTGTCCCAGCAGCTTTTCCCGCTACTACTGTATTAAAGAGGAAAAAAGTTTGGCAGTTGGCCACTCTCTGGATTTTGGGGACGTTAGTGAGAACTCTCCTGTTTCTGCTTTCACCGCTGTGGCTTTTATTTTTTCCCGTGGCATTTCGGCTGGGCCAGGACTAGATGGGCCATGCAGGGCACTTCCCACATTCCTTTCCTTGCCTATGGTTTTGAAGTTATTGTACCAGAGTTTGCCCATCTAGCTCCTTGTTGGCAGCTCTTGGTGGCTTTTTCCCTCCTTTGGCTTGCTTTATCCTTGTTTCTTTTCTTTTTACTCATATGCTATCAGTGGAAGGAAAATCTTGATGCCATTTCAATTCTCCATTTTAACTCAGAAACCTTTATTTTTATAGTGTTTCAACATACTTTATCTTCCTTAATACTCATAAAACTACAAATTAGGTTTCTTCTTTCCAACCAGAGCAAACAGACCTGGCAAGACCAGTGAGTTGCTTGGAGTCACTGCAAATTGGACTTCTGACACCAAGCCCATTGTCCTTCTGCTGCCAAAGATGGCACAGCCCTAGTTAGTATCAATCACTACACCAAAGACGAATGCAGGGATTTTGAATCCTCAGGGCCCCCACCTCCCCGGGGGGCCTGGCTTTGCTTGTTGTCTGCAAGTTTCAGGGATTTCTGTACACCTGTCACGGTGGAAACTCAGGAACATTGACCTTGGTTCGGAGCTCATTTGGAGCTGGTTCCGAGCTGTCTGCCTTTGTGATTGCCCTATTAGATTGATAATTCTCAGCCTTCCTTCCAATAGGATGGGGTTGGGATGGAGAAAGGCCAGTCTACTTGAAGCTCTTCTGCAGAGATGAGCTGCTGATGGGCTTGAACCCCAGAGGGCTGGCAGCTGCCCACTTGCAGTTAGTTGGGTGCTGATGCTCCCAGCCCTGGAGGATGAGCTAAGGCCACTGTCTGGAGAGGAATGTAAGAGAACTAGACACCTGTTCTTACATTCTTTGGGTGTCAGGTGGGGGTGAAAACAATTGAGGGGAAGAACATTTGAAATGGTTCACTGAGGCCAGTCAGTAGTGCATGGCTGTCTGGGAGCTGTCTTTCCTGCTGCCACAGCTCCCCCTTCTCCCACATGCGCATGGCACCTTGTCCACCCCTCCATCCCTGGGCTCGTTCTTTGGTGTGGCAATCAGCCTTTTCTCAATTTTTTTTATTATTATTTTTTAAATTTTATTGTTGTATTACATCCGTCTCCTTTTTGCTCTTTTCTCAATTTTAAATAAACTGCTGTGCCAAAACCCAAGTCAGACTGCCTCGCATGGAGGGCCACCACAGCGGACCCCAGCGGAAGAGTCCTAGCCTCCTAATTGAGTGTGCCCCACATCACCCAGACTTGGCAGGGGCACCGAGCAGCGGGAGTGGGTGGGGTTTCAGACACACGTGTCTTACCCATTTCCTGTGGCTTACCAGTTGGCCTTGGAGACAGTTGTGCCTTCACCAGGTTGATTGCAGGAGCGTTTGATCTTATCTTCCCATGTCATTCCTGGGCACAGAGGAGTCTGGGAGTAAAAATGGTGGTCAGGGAAGGGGGTGAATGTTTGGAAGCCTAGCAGCTCCCAGGCCCTGTGGGTCTTTGTTGTTCTACTCACATCCAAGTCCCACCTGTGGACCAAGTTTCATGGCACGTCACTGCTCTGTCACCCCAGAGAGAAGTAACTGTTCCTCTCCGAGAGGGGAGGCAGACCTAGAAACCAATGTAGCATGGTAAACCCAGCAGTCAGGTGTGTCCACAGAACAGAGTGCCACTTCTAGGATGGGACACTTTTGCAGCCAGGGGAGCCGTGGAAACAACTGCAGGGACCAGGTTCCTGCATCTGGATTTCACAGGAGGCTCGTTTTCCTTCCCTTCCTGATACTTGTATAAATGATTAATTAACAAAAGAAAAACCGGTAGTCCTAATATCTTAAAAGTTTCGTTTTTCTCAGTTCTTAACTGTTTTACATAATTGTTCTGTTTCTTAACACTAAACTCATGAGTATTCCTTTTTAAAATTGCATACTAGCCCCTGAAATGGATATATTCTAATTCACCTGACCTTACAATGCTTATTGCCTTTTCATTTTTGAATTGCTTCTGTTAGCGTAAATTCTAGAAGTAGGATTACAGATTTAGAGGATTTAAATATTTTTGTTATAACTTTTCAAAAGCCATGTTATTTATATAGCCACCAGTTATATCTTATTTGGTGGCAGGCGGGTGCCCTGCTGATTTGGGAGCCTCCAGGATGCTAAGGAGACTTCTGACGTTCCATTGAGGGTCAGACTCCTGCATAGGTCTTTCATTCCTCCCCTGGGAAGGGTTGGGCCTGGTGCCTTGGAGACAGGGCTAATGCACTAAAATAATTTACTTCTTTGCCCCCAAGCCAGGTGAACAAAGGAGTGGAGAGACCCTAGCTTCTCTTTAGCGGGACCCTGCTCCTCTGAGCCATCAGCACTCTCAAGCCTTTGTCCCTTTGGCTTGTTTTGATGCCTTGTCCCACATGCTCTTCTTACCGTTCCTGGAAGGTGTCCTTGAGGGCAGCTGGCTCAGCTCCTTGGGGGCACTCAGGTGCCCCCCACCCCTACCCATTTCACAGCCTTAATAGAAGAGGCTTCCACCTGCTGCCAGGACTTGCCCAGCCTCCCCATCAGCTGCACCAGGCTTTCTTCTCTCTTTGTTCTTTCTTCCAAGGAACCATTTATAAACTTTTTTTTCCTAAGAAAGACGTGGAGTTAAGGGGGAGAAAAATCTGCATTGGAGCAGAAAGCTCCCCTTTCGTGTCTGCCAAAAGTCGAGGGTCACTTGGATTTGAAGTGTGCCTGGACCAGGACTTCTTGCTGCCCTCTGTTGTCCTCAGACTCTGCCGGCGGGCAAGCAGGCCATACAGGAAGGGACTTTTTGCTCCAGGCTGCCTCTCCCAGGGCCAAGGGACCCCAGGGTCAGTACTTCATAAATGCTACCCTCGGTGGGAGTGCCTGTCCAGATTCAGCTCAAGTTCATACTTGAAGTGTTTGTGTTTGTGTTTGTTTTTCTGATGTTCCGAATTGCTACAGATAAATTTGAGAAATACAGCCAAAGTAGGAACAGTTGTTTTTGTTGAAATGATCCTACAGAAGGAGCCCTGAGACATGGCCTGCCACTGAGGTGTGCCTGGGGTCCCCTGCAGAGGGCTTGCTGAGGCAGATAGGAACTGGGCACCATCTGCCCAGAGGCGAGCAGGGTTTGGTGGCTCTTCAAGGGACTCAGGGTGTGTGTTTTTGTGTCTCCACCCAGTGGGGACAGTGGTTAAGAGTGTCCTGGCTTCAGTGCCATTCAAACCTGGCTTCCTTTCATGAAAAATTCAGTTTATGGCTTCACTGCTCTGTGTGCTGACTATGAATCACATGTCCTAATCTCTGAACCTCAGTCTCCTCATCTTGTAGCTGTGGGTAAGTCTCCTGACTTCTGAAGGAATCGTGACTATCAGTGCTGAGCAGGGTGCACCCTTGGCAATGCTAGCTGTGGTCCCCATCATCTCTGCCTCTCCCCTCCTAATTCCACGCAGCTCTTCTCTCTGACAGTCCAGTGTGGGCCTTAAATAGATGAGTGTGAACAGGCAGAAAACAGTTCTCTTTGTACAATGAGGACTAGCCATTTTGGACCAAGATCCACCCTGCATACCATAATCTAACTTTAGGTGCTTGGGGGAGATTTGAGAGTTGTCAATCTCCCAGTAACACTTTTACAAAGCATCATTTATGCCGATGCCTAATCCATTTATTTGTATGACTCAGAGCATGTTGCCTGATGAGAAATGTTTTGTGTCCTTGGATCCTGTGTGTGCCCCATGCACCCTGGAATGTCCCAGATGTGCTTGTGGTCGGGCACTTGTGTGATGGTATGCCACAGGCCTGGAATACGAAGTCAGCCACTGGGCTATTTCTCACTATTCTGTTAGCAACTTAATATCTTTGCTGAGCAAGAGTCAAAGTAAAGGAACTCTGCTAATTATGTCTTAAAATAATAGCCACGTTTTATTGACTGCTTTCTATAGTCCAGGCACTTAGCCTTAAATCTTCACAACGTCCAGTGAGTGCTACCAAATTTATAGATGAGAAAACCAAGGTGTGGAAAGAAGGAAGCTAAGTAACTTGGTCAAGGTCACTTTGGGTAAGCAGCATTGTGGAAATTGGAGCTAGGAAAGGCCAGCACTGCCCTGAGCAGTTCTAGGATGTTGACTCTGATTAATACCTGGCTCAAGATCATGCAACTGGTAAGTTGCAGAGCCAGGATGCAAACAAGCCTGCTCTGCATCCCTCTTCTATGTGGTTCCCCTGCCACAAGCCCAGATCCGGGGGTGGAATGACCCACTGTGAGACCTCGTGCCCAGGGGGGCTGTGGAAACAGCTTTTGGGACCAGGTTCCTAAATCTAGATTTCACAGGAGGTTCATTTTCCTTCCCTTTCTGATATTTGTTCATTTCACTCATGAAGTTAGAACTGTATAAATGATGAATAAAAGAAAAATCATTAGCACTGCTATCTTAAAGGCTTCGTTTTTTCCTTTTCTCAGTTCTTAACTGTTTTACATAATTGTTCTGCTTTTTAACATTGAACTCATCAGTCTCCTTTTTAGAGTTGCATATTAACCTCTGAAATTGATATATTCTAATTCACCTGACCATACACAGCTTGCTGCCTTTTCATTTTTGAATTGCTTCTGTTAGTGTAAATTCTAGAAGTAGGATTACAGATTCAGAGGATTTAAATATTTTTGTTATAATTTTTCAAAAGCCATGTTATTTATATAGCCATCAGCTGTATCTTATTTGGCTGTTCAACCTCACTCAGTAACTAACGTTTGTTTTTTTATCTTATATACTAAATCTGTTCAGCTATTTTAATAAGTAGCAGGAGCATCATCCATCTTTTCCATCTGTTTCTTAACAAACCAGAAAGACTTGAGTCTTCCATGTTTGTTTTCTAATTTTGGCAGGATTGAAATAAACCTTTGTCGTGTTCGATGGTATGTATCTTTCCCAGTCTGGTTTTTCCCCTCTTTTACTTAGTATTAGTTTTTTAGATTTTCAGTTTGGAGAATTTTAAACATAACCAAAATATGAAGAGTAAAATGAATTGCCACCTGCCCATTGCTCAGTTTCCACAATGACAAGCTCGTACCCACTCTTGTTTCTTTTGTCTGTAGGCCCATGTAAATAACTCTCTTTCATTACTTTGAAGCAAATTCCAGATATTATTTAATCCACGATAATTTCAATATCTCTAGAACATAAGGGCTTTTAAAAATATGTAACTATAGTTTTTTACTCTTAAATTTGGTAAAAATTTAAGAATTTGTCCTTTTCATTTTATTTATGCTCTACTTGCAAAAGAAGGATTTTTCTGGAAAGCTAGGCGGAGGTATTGGAGGAGGAAGGGGTGAAGAGTCAGTTTCGATCCTGACTGGATTCCAAGTCTGAAGAGAGACCCTGTTTGGGGTGTGGCTGCTGGGACAGGGGAAGAGAAGGTGGATTATTTAAGCCCCACCCTCACCTGGCTTTTTGCTCTTGCAGGCTTATTTGTCACCATGAAGCTGCTGCACCCAGCCTTGCCTAGCTGCTTGCTGCTGACCATGCTCAGCTTATGGACAGCGGCCCCAGAGATGCACGCCGTGTCCACAGAGACATCAACGATCAGCGCAGCCTCCTTCCTGCAGGATCTCATGCGTCGCTACGGGGAGGGTGACAGCCTCACCCTGCAGCAGCTGAAGGCCCTGCTCAACCACCTGGATGTGGGGGTGGGCCGAGACAATGTCACCTGGCCCCTGCAGGGGCAGAGGAACCTATCTACGGTAAGGTTCACAGCTCTGTTCAGCACTCTGCCCTCTCCGTTCACAGTCCAGTCAGGCACAGACACTGAGGTGCTTGGGTCAGGCGGGCAGGCCTTGATGGTAGCAGAGGCCGGCTCTTCCCCTGTTGTCAGGTCAGCAAGTCCGTCTCTGGCAGCACTGCCTGACCTCCTACCTGGGTATTTTGAAGCCATTACCAAAGGGCAACCAGGAAGTGGGGGGCAATCAAGGTGGGGGAGTCTAGCTCTCCAGACTCTTCCCTGGGATCACCAGGAACTGCTGGTAAACTGGAGATCCCAGGACAGTGAGCATTTCAAATAGAGTTTGTAGGTGACAAAGCCCCGTGTTCTCTCTTCCCGGTGAGCCCCTCAGCAGGATCTCACTAGAGACCTTGACTAAGGCCCAGGTCTTTTGGCTCCTGGTTCTCTGTTCTTTCTTCTTATGTTGGCTAACCTGAATGAGGCAGCCCAGCTATAGGTCAGCCAGCAATGGCCTTATATCTCTACTTTGTTTGCTGTGCTGGTGTTTCGTGAGATAGAGAAAACTTAGTCCTGTTTAAAGAAAGGGTTTACTGTCAAGATGGGAGCTCAACCAACCGCGAAGAAAGTTAGCTGAAACATTAAATGTTGTCGGTTGGACAGCCAATTACAGGATTCAGAAATAAGTCCACGGACGTTTGTGGGTGAGGTGTCCTAGAGCTTTGACTTGAAGGAGAGTGAAGTTTGGAGAAATCGGGGGCCAGTGTGGCCTGGGTGCAGAGCCTTGGGAGTGTGGTGAGTGTCTGAATTAGTGAGGGGGCCGCCCTAGGGGCTAAGTAAGGCAAAAGAATAGGGGTGTCTTGGGGTTAGCTTTGAAGGCCCAGAAACTCCCTTGTCTGCATACCCAGAAGGCTGACTCTAGAGACAAACCCACATAAATCCAAACTCAGATAAAGACTGACGTGTGTAAAGTATAATTAGAAGGAAAATGGCCATGTTTCACAGAACAGTGTCTGAGAACCCCTCCCTGCTGCCTCCCAAGGGGATGGAGGGCTCATGCCCACTGGCCTGCCCGCCAGTGCTCAATAGCTCTGGAGAAGTATCTGGAATCTGCATTTTAGTATAATAGCTCCCTGGGATATTCTGATATGCAGCCAGATTTGCTTTGAAGCTGTATCTTCAGGTGTGCGATAGGATCATGTTTTCTAGAAACCACATCCTGGTAGTAATGATTAGAATTCAGTTGCTCCCAAAACCTCTGGGCAGCCATTTACAGACAAGGTGGGTCAGGTATGCACGAACTCCGTGGCTGATCTCGAAGATTAACTTAGCAGATTTTCAAGTTGAAGAACTCCCTTCTTCTCACTGCTAGAGATTAATTTTACAGAAATGGGCAATTTTGTCTTTTTTCTCAGAAGGCTGAGTGTCACTCTCCAGGGCAAGATAGGACTGGGTTCTCAGAGGCTCCCTGCCCTCGTATGTGTTTCAGTGCTTCAGTTCTGGAGCCCTCTTTGCTGCCCACAACTTCAGCAACCAGTCCCGGATTGGGAGGAGTGAGTTCCAGGACTTCTGCCCCACCATCCTCCAGCAGCTGGACTCCAGGGCCTGCGCCTCTGAGAACCAGGAGAACGAGGAGGATGAGCAGACGCAGGCTGGAGGTCCAAGCCCAGTGGAAGGTGAGTTGGGACAGGAAGGCCTGTCCCCTGCTGGTCCTCTGCCAGTCGGTAGTGCTGCTTGCTCAGGGTTTAATTGGCAACCAGATTATCAACATCAGGGATGAGTTAAAGCGGTGGTTATGCCGGTGTCTTTGCACGTACAGGCCTGGCTCAGCATCTTGTCAGATGGGACAGTGTGGCTGGTGAACGTGCAGTGCTGGGCTCTTGGACCAGCCCAATCATCGATTGCTTTTTACAGCCACTTTTCCACTTTAGTTTTCATGAGACCACCAAGGTGGCCAGTGCTTTGGCTTTTCCGTTGAGCATTGCAGACCTTACAGGATCTGTTGTCAGCCCACTTCATCCTTGTTCCCCACCCTACCCGGTCCCTCTGCTCCAGCGCTGGTGGACGCACTGCAGTCTGTGAGTGTACATGACCCCCTCGGGCCCGGAGTGCCCTTCTAATGCCGCAGTGCTGACGTTGCTGCTTGACACCTGATACCTAGCACAAGCTGCCTGCCGTCAAGCTTCACTGCCTCCTGCTGTCATTCTTTAACCCTTAACCATTCTTGTTTTCAGCTCTCTCCATCTAGAAGGTGAGCTTCTTCCGGACAGCAACTTTGCTGTATTTTTTTAGGCTTCTTCATAGCACCAGCAAGAGAAGGACTCAGCACATGTTTAGTGATAGGTTGGTAGGTCTGTGCTCCCCAGCAGCAGGAGCACCGCACCCTCAGTAATGGGGGCCCTCGTCTGTTCTTGTTCCTCCACAGTGTGGGGCTTTGGTTTCCTCAGTGTCTCAGTGATTAACCTGGCCTCTCTCCTGGGAGTCCTCGTCCTGCCGTGCACAGAGAAAGCGTTTTTCAGCCGTGTGCTCACGTACTTCATCGCCCTGTCCATTGGAACGCTGTTCTCTAACGCGCTCTTCCAGCTCATCCCAGAGGTGCAGTAGAACAGACATGTGACACTTCCTTCCCCAGGCGCCCTCTGAGCCTTCCCTGCTGAGCCTTCCCTGCTGACTGCCTACCTCCACCCTGTGCTCTAGGGCATCTGACAGCTGCTCCCGACAAATGACTTTCTCCCTTCTAGCAGGGCACACAAATGACTTCTGACTCTGGGTCTCAAGGGCCTTTGCTCACTCCTCTGCCTCCTCAGGGGATGTCAAGTGCAAGGCTTGCAGCCTCCACCCTCCTGTGTTGGGAGAGGTCTCAGCCTCCTTGCCTCAGTGCCTTTCCTCAGCTCCATTGGCAGGGCTCAAAAGGACAGCTGTGGCAGGAGGTCTCCATCTGTGCCTCTGGCACTCTGTACCCCTCTGTTCTAAGATGAGGCCTTGTAGTGCTCAGGGGTGGCTGCTGAGAGATTACCCACCTGGAATGAGGGGGAAGGAGAAGAGGTTGCCCGCTGATAAGTAGAACTGGCCTAAAAGATGAGCCATCCTTTTTTTTTTTTTTTTTTTTAAGCAGGTCATAATTCATAGCAAAGAGCCAAACTTATAAGAAAGACTTCCCACAAAAACAAACACAATGAAAAGAACAAGATAAAGGAAAAGGGACACTCCATCTTTCCTGCCTTGCATCTTGACTTTCTCCTGATAGGACTGACTTCCTGGTGCCCTTTCTTGACTGTTTGGAAATGTTTGTTAATTTTGTTTTTTAATTGTGACCACTGAAGAGCTAAAAAAAATAATAAGACCCAAGTTGACAGTCTATCCCCCCGCCTCAGGACAGGCAGGGGCCCTTCGCTGGGATGGTGGCAGCCACCTTTCATAAAGAGTCTGTGTCTGTGGCTTCCCAGCCTTCTCGGGTCAGCAGACTCAGCCAGGAGAGGTACCCAGTGCAGCGCCCAGGCCTTGTATGCTCCTTCTTAACAACAAGAGAAGAAATCTGGTTTAAGATAAATCATCTCAATGTTGTCTCAAAATTCCCCATGAATCTAGCAAGTGCTTCTCAGGGGAGGCCTCATCTTGGGTTATTTTTTTCAGCTCCAAAAGTCAAATTTGTTAATTTTTAAATAAGTTCAATGAAATGTCTCATTGCCTATATTGAATGGAAACACAGTAATTGCACACACTACAGCCCTGTAGCCCACCAGGGCATGCCCCTGTGTGGTCCAGGCTGGAGGGTGTGAAGCTAGGAAATGGTAGAGGAAGTGTTTGTTGTGAGGGGTGATCTTGGAACTCTGTCTTCTACACTGGACCCACCTCAAAACAAAGGGCACCCCCCAAAAAAATAAAACACCTTGAAAAATTGAGAATCTTGATTTTACAGGCATCGGGCCTTACTAGTTCTCCATCACTGTGCCCTGCACTTGGGTGTGTCTTGTGCACACCAGACCCGGGCCCAGGGTTCGTGCTGGTGCCTGCCTACAGGCCTAGGTAGACGCACAGCAACCATGGCAGCATGGTCATTATCCCCTTCCCAGCTGCTCTGGTTTCCTGTTAAAGGGAGCCCTTGGGCCCAGTGCCCGCTGTCTGGGACTGCTTCTGGATAGGCTTGCACTCACCTTGGCTGTGTGACCAGGTAGCACTCACCCAGACAGTCATCCCAGCTGGTGGGCATGACCTGGGTCACCAAAGGCAGTGGGGGCAGGAGCTGCAGAGTTTCAAGGCCATCTTGACTTCCTCTTCATTTTCTCTGAACTGATTGGAGGAAATTTCATCAGACTTGAATCACTAACAAATTTTCTATTTCTCTCTCCCTCCCTACTTGTCTCTCTGATTCTTTTTCTGTCGCCTTTGTTGATATCCACCCAAACTTTCCTTGTTGCCTCCCCAATCCCTGCATCTCCATTCCCCTCCATGGTGGTGGTTGTGCCGTGGGGCCTTCGCCCTTTCCCCATCCTGGGTGGGGCTGGCTGTCCCCGGATGGCAGTATGGGGATATGGTCTCCTCTGCGTGACCGTCATCTCCCTCTGCTCCCTTCTGGGGGCCAGCGTGGTGCCCTTCATGAAGAAGACCTTTTACAAGAGGCTGCTGCTCTACTTCGTAGCTCTGGCGATTGGCACCCTCTACTCCAACGCCCTCTTCCAGCTCATCCCTGAGGTATGGCAAGCCAGGGCTCCTCACCCAGGAGCACCTTGTCTCCTGGGGACAGCAGGCGCAGTGGGAGGACCCTCCAGTCTGATAGAAGGCAGGTAGAGGAGGTCCTTTCCATTAGGAAATTGAGGCTAAGGCTTAGGCAGAGCTGGGAGAGGCAACGTATCACAGGTCGGAGAGCTGGGTTCAAATGCAAGCTCTCCCATGGACAAGACCTGGGACCTCGCTGTCTGCTGTTTCCTCATAATGTAAAATGGAGATGGTAATGAGGATGTTGTGAGGGTTACATGAGTAATATTTGTAAAGTGCCTGGTGCCCAGGACGTACAGTCTGACTGTTGGTGAAAAGACATAGTGTAGGTAGATCACTCACACAGCTCCTCATTTAGGGCTTTTAGCACACAACAAACATATCCACAGAACCCATCGGCCTCATAAAAAGATTTGTTCTCAGTAGGGCAAAAAGGTGACCCACATAGAGCCGCCTGGTGTCACATGCATTGAATGCACCTTAGTCACTTGGCCCAGGTTAGCGAGAAAATCCTCCGGAGATGAGAAGGAAGCTCAGACTTTGCAAAAGTTGCACAGACGGCCCTGGAGAGGTTTCATCTAATTTGGTGCCGTCTCTGCAGTAGACCTGCTAGTGATAGTAAGCATGAGGCACTGCACTGTGGGTGGCCTGACAGGCTGGGACAGAGCTGGAGTTGAGGCATGAAGATGACGACACATGCAGCATTTTGTTTTCCCAGATGTGGTCCCATGCTTTCTTAATTGATCCTTAGATAAACTCTGTGATATCTGGAGAACAAGTCATGGTTTGTGCATTGACCAGATAAGAACTCTGACCTGGACCAGAGCCCGGACCCCAGAGCCCAGGGTTACCATTCCTGAAATGCACTCTTGCCCCACCACCCACGGTGGCTTTTTGTGGAGCACTGTCAGTTACCTATTTTTACTCCACTTTTCCCTAAGATAATTTGACTATCTGTAAAGTCAACCCAATTGTGTTGTTTCCATGCAAGTATCTGACTCTTGTGCCTCTTCAAAAACTAGTGGGTAGAGATTGCTTTTTGTCTGTTAAAAACAAAAAGGAAAAACACTTACCTTTTAGGCAGCCCAGAGTTCTTAATACTCATGACCACTTTTCTCAGACCTGTACATGAGGTGCCTGGAGAGCATTCTCCTCAGAGGGCAGCCTCCTGTCAGAAGGCTGAGCAGCAGGTCATGGAACACCTTGGCCCAGACTGGAGCAGCCCTGGGAAAGGAGTTCTACTGATTGCTTCTCCTGTCTACTCCCCAGCGGATTCTGTTCCCCTTTCCCCCATAATAAGTAGAGTTTCAAGAAGAAACTCAAAACAAAACCCCCCAAATAGACACATGTAGTAACCCCATCTGCTTTCTTGGCTTTGTGGTCCCTAGGAGGTCTGTGGTCAGGAAGATGCCATAATTCTGAGTGTTTAACTGGGGAATGGAGTTCCCGTTTTAGAAAGTATAATTACACCACCTCCCTTTGTGTGTGCAGGCAGATCGTGCAGGGACATTAGATAACGATGACAATAGACCCAAGTGCCTTGACTTTAAGTATGGAATTTGCCAGCAGCATCTAGCAAATGGAGAAACAGAGACAGTCCTCATTAAAAGTAGAAAACTTCTCCAGCTTTCCTTCCTGACAATACAGTTCTGAAGATGATCTATCTTGTGCATCAGAAACTAAACTAGAGAGACACTGATGGGCCTGGTGATAGGACATTCAGGACACCTCGGGTGTTAGCTCTCACTGGAAAGGAAGGGTAGAGGGCAGTCATCTCTGTACCCACGTGCCCTTTCTGTAGCATAGTCACAGACAGGGCTGAGAGACCAGAGGGGACCCATGGAGATGGTTTATTTTCTTAAACTCATTTTCTTTTCCTGGGTTCACAGGCTTTTGGTTTCAACCCTCTGGAAGATTATTACGTCTCCAAGTCCGCAGTGGTGTTTGGGGGTTTCTATCTTTTCTTTTTCACAGAGAAGATCTTGAAGATGCTCCTTAAGCAGAAAAATGAGGTGAGGCCCTGTTGTTGGTAAAGGGACGCATTGGGGGATAATCGTTTATCTCTGAAATGCTGGTGTGTTGTAGTGAGGGTCAGCTCAGTACAACTGCCGTGGCTCAGAAGGGGTAAAGCCCACAAATTTCATGAGTCAACACTCCATTTCCCTCACAAGGATAACAGCAGGGGGCAAGGGCAGCCCAGAAACCAGATCTAGCCTGTGTGCCTTCCACTAGTCAGTAACATAATCGCCTCTGTTTTATTCTAAATGATTTCCCTAACATAATTTCGTACCTTCAGGAGATGAAGAAAGGGCTGGATATGGATGTGCACTGTGTATGAAGTGTGACCACAAAGAAATAAGGCCAGTTATTATAGTACAGATTCAGGAAGATGCCCTTTGTGCGTGCTACATTGTCATTCCCAAACTCATTGCTGAATTGAATAAAATTAGCTGTTGCAAAGGATCTGGAAATTGTTTGAGCAGTCGAATGATTGAGCGCACTCTAGAATGAGAGGGGGCCCTGCAGTCATGCCCAGATGCCTCTTCCGGGGCCAGCTGTTCAGCCTTCACCTTAGCTCAGCTCTAGCCCTTACCCCTGGGTTCTGCGTGTGCTGCTGCCTGTGAGGTCTCTGATGGTGGGAACGGGATCTTCCCAGTGTTGGGAGCACTGGCTCAGCGGGTCTCAGGAAGTGGTATGGTTTGGGTGAGCACTGTGCTCACTGCTCCTTGCCCCTCCAGCATCATCATGGACATAGTCATTATGCCTCCCAGACGCTTCCCTCTAAGAAGGACCAGGAGGAGGGGGTGACGGAGAAGCTGCAGAATGGGGACCTGGACCACATGATTCCTCAGCACTGCAGCAGCGAGCTGGACGGCAAGGCCCCCGGAATGGAAGAGAAAGTCATCGTGGGCTCACTCTCTGTCCAGGTCAGTAAGCCATCTGCTACTGGGTGGGGACCTTTAGGCAGTAGTGATCTTGATGACTCGGGCCTGCCTTGAACTGACTTTCTTGTAGGATCTGCAGGCTTCCCAGAGTGCCTGCTACTGGCTGAAAGGCATCCGCTACTCTGATATCGGCACGCTGGCCTGGATGATCACCCTGAGTGACGGCCTCCACAACTTCATCGATGGCCTGGCCATTGGAGCCTCCTTCACCGTGTCCGTTTTCCAAGGCATCAGCACCTCGGTGGCCATTCTCTGCGAGGAGTTCCCACACGAGCTGGGTGAGTGCACGCGTCCCCAGCCCCAGTCCAAGTGAGTGGCTGCCTTGTTATTGGCACCAGCACCCTTCCTGTGGCCAACTCATCCCTGTCTTCAGAATGCCTTTTGTAGTTCATTAATAGGTCCATCAGCGATGTGAAACCTAACCACTAATTCTTAACAGTTGAATTAATAATGGAAAGTTGGTCATTGAAAATGACGGAGCGTTTTACAAGGATGTCTGTATCCCTTCAGCTCCGTAGGCTGTCTCAGTTTTCTCATCTCTCCATTGGCAGAGATAACAGTACCTGCCCTGTCGGTTTATCTTGAAGATAAAAGGGGAAAATAGTGAAAGGGACTTTACTAGTGAATAGTGCCAGACACTATTCTTCTAAGTGCTTAGCCTGCGCTGTTCCTAACATCCTTGTTACTCTCCTAAAGACTGAGATGCTTGTTAGAAGTCCGGTGGGTGGAAGGAGTTGATGAGCCAGGGTTTGTTGGGTGGGAGGCCCTTAGTTTTATCAGAGGGAGTGTAAAAAGTCTGGACTTCAGAGGCTCAGACTTAAGGTCAAGTCCTGGGTTTGCCATTTATTGGCTTGTGACTGTGGGAAAATTAACTTAACTTACCTCAGTCTCAATTCTGTTTCCTTAAAATACTATTCATTGTGGTTGTGAGGAGGGAAGTGCTTTCTATTTCACCATCAATCAGAAGGGAAATGGAACTGTTGCTAGTTGGCTGTCTATTTTGCATTATTTTCAGCCTCCTGGCTGGATGTATAAAGCCAGCTTTGTAAACAGAGATAAGCTAGCTCCAGGACATGGAGGGGAAGGGCATCCTCATTTTGTTGCTGCTATCTCATGTCTGGGGCTGTCTGGCTTTTCACCCAGACTTGATACATATGTTTAAGCAGTCTGGCCTCATCATAGTCTTTGTCCTCACTCTTCCCTCTGTCCTCCATTCCCTAGGAGACTTTGTCATCCTGCTCAATGCCGGCATGAGCCTCCAGCAAGCGCTGTTCTTCAACTTTCTTTCTGCCTGCTGCTGTTACGTGGGTCTGGCCTTTGGCATCCTGGCTGGCAGCCACTTCTCTGCCAACTGGATCTTTGCACTGGCTGGAGGGATGTTCTTATATATTTCTCTGGCTGATATGGTAAGTCTTCCATAGTTTATACCCCGGGAAAATGACCAACCTGGCCTGAGTTACTGAAGCCATTGGAGGACAGCTGAGGAGACATTAGTTACAGCTTTAAGGAGGAATCATTCACAAACCTCATTGTTCACTTGTTTAAGGTGTACAATTCATTGCTTTTTAGAGGGACATTAGATTTTAGAGAATGAAAAGCTGTGTTTCTATTAGCATAGATCCTTAAAGAAAATGATTACCAGGGTTCTTAAAAATGTAAGTATTACAGAACAAATTTTTATAGATCAGTGAAAAGCATTATCAGCAGTCTAGATATATACGTTGTACCGTACCTGCTAACATTTGGTATAAGCATTTAAGTAGTTTTGAGTTTACCAGTGAAATACCTGATTTGTTAAGCCTTTGGCATAACTAATCTGATTTGTGGGCATGCCATTTTCTTTTAGCATGTTTGTGTGAATTATTTTGAAAATAATATTTTTGATGAGATGATGAGAGTAGACCACCAAGATCCAGCCTCCCCATGGAAACATTCTAGATTCTTTCCTTTCTTAAGGGGTGCCCTCCCCATGGTCAGGATTTTTGCAGTACTTGAATTGGAAGATCTCCTCATTATCTCCTGCCTGCTGGCTAGCAGCAAGAGGCCTCAAGTTATAGTTCCAGTCTCTGGCCCTTTACGTAGTTGCTCAGTTGCCCGAAGAGGTGAGAGTAACATTTTGATAGCAGAAAGATCTTTGCAAATATTTTTAAGGATCACAATAAAAATTTTATTTTTATCCAGCATCTAAAAACATCCAGAGCTTACATGCATATATAGTACTTTGTTTTACCTCTATAATTGAAAAGTACAGTTTACCTTGAACAATAGGTGTATGTGGATATTTTTCAATTAACATCTATACTGCTTTCAGTCTGGTTGAGAATCCATGGGTGCGGAGGGCTGACTGTATGTGTTATTCTCAGCCATTCTATGTAGGGGACTTGAGCATCCACGAATTTTAGTATCCATGTTGTAGGGGGGCATCCTGGAACCAATCCCCCATGATACTGAGGGACAGCTAAATTTTGGAGGGGTTGGGTTACATGCAGATTTTCTACTGCACGAGGATCAGCGCCCCTAATACCCATTTTGTTCAAGGGTCACCTGTAGTGGTAACCATCTTGGAGAAAGGCTGTTCCATTCAAGTTCTAGAGACCATTGCTGTTAATTTTCTTTGTAAAGCTTATATATATATATATATATATATATATATATATATATATATATATATCTTCATTATGTATTATATAATTCCACCCCAATAATATTAAGGATTATAATTGTCATATTATATGTTAATTATGTAACTATTACAGTATAAATGTAAATGGAACAAATATGATAACACTTGTTAGATATATCTATATTGCACTGAATTGTCCTGGACTTACATGGTTAGGAAAGGAACTGCAGCTCTCTTGGTTTTCTCTCCTTTCTCAGTTCCCTGAGATGAATGAAGTGTGCCTGGAGGATGAAAGGAAGGGCAGCATGTTGGTCCCTTTTGTTATCCAGAACCTGGGCCTCTTGACGGGCTTCGCCATCATGCTGCTTCTCACCATGTATTCAGGACAGATCCAGATCGGGTAGGGCCCTGCGGGACTCCAAGGAACTGGACATGGGCTCTGGGCTATCTCACCCCTGGCCCTCAGACTCAGAATCCCTGAAGCATCTCAGGAGAGGCAGTTCTGTTAAAAACTGACATGGACTGGATTCTTGCACTTCAACATCAGCTGTTTTTAAAATGCCCTGTCTTGGTAGTAAGCTGCTCTGGACAGTCCAGGGAGCCCCTTCCCCCCTTTCATCTCCTCAGAGCAACTCGGGGACCCAAGCACAACTTAGAAGACAAACCTAATTTTTTTCCTTGGTTACCCTGGCCCCTTTCTCTTTGAACCAGTGGTGGGAGATTTTGGATCCTTTGCCCTACAATGCAAACATATAGGCAGCAGTCATGATCTGGTTAGAAGTAGCAGAAGTGAGTCTATAGTTTGGGGCCCATAAATCTTAACTGTGTATCCTGGATCTCAAGACAACCCATTTTTAAATAGATTCACCTATTTATTTTTTTACAGAAAAGGTATAGGAGACAGCAATTCTCCTGTTTTTTGGTTTTTGTTTGTTTGTTTTGTTTTGTTTTGTATTGTTTTCAGCCTGTTCTAGTTGCCTGTTTTCTCAAAGAGAACTGAAGGTTGGAACAGATTGAGGGCAGGAGGGAGATGAGGTCCTCCTGAGTGACAGGGGAAGTGGGGCTGTGTGTCTCCCCATTGTGATGGCTACCTGTGCCCACTGGGATGCTGAGGTCAGTTTGTATCTGCACCTGGTGTTCCCTGGTTGTCCCATAGAGCTGGCATGTCAGTTCAGTTGCCTGCACCCCACCCTCCTTCTTTCAGAATAACACTAACGAGACTGGAGGGCAGAGAGGGAAAACTTGCAAAATATCAATGGTGTTCCCAGAGATTTCCACCTCCCCTTCCCCACTCCCTCTTGAGACTTTAGCTGCCTCCCCAGAAGCACATTCTGAGCACATTTGTGATGCTGAGGTGAGAGGGGACACTGCACATTTATCTTCCCTGGCCAACGCAGCTTCTGCAAAGTGGCAGGTGGACCTGCAGAATTGGGAGTGCAGCTTATGCTCCTTGATATTGGTGCCAGGGAAGGGATCAGTGCAGACACCACTTAGGATTTGCTAATTGCTTGAATGGAAGTACGAATAATAGAACTCTGAGGTGTGAGGTCCAGAACTTCGGTTGGGCTCTGCAGATAGATGTGTGCAGAGCAGACATCTGCACAGGGTAGACTGGCTACCCTGTAGATAGGTTTTCAACGGTACGATCCCAGTTACCCTTCCTCCCCCACCCCAGACAAGGAAGGACGAGTCCCGTATTGAACATTAATTGCTCTAACTCTCTTCAGAAAATAGATGGCTAGATCTCTTGTCTGAGACTGTAGACCAGCCTCAGGCACCGGGGAGCCCTCTCCTCAGAACTTGGGCTTCAGGGGGAGCTGATCTCCAGGTTCACTAGGTGAATTGATTTATTATCATATTGATAGTGTGAGATTCTTTAGCCACTCTGGGGAGCCAGTCTCTCCAGAAGCCTTTCTTCTTGGTGCCCACAGCTGCAGCCCTGGGTCATGTCCCCAAACTGCGTTGTGTGCATTGTCTTCAAACTGCATTGTGTGCATGACCGAGGAGTGCTGGTTCTTTGCCAACACCTATGAGCTTTCCTTTCTTACCCAGAAAAACTTCCCACCACCCAGTAATTAAAAGCAGCCTGTTTTTTCTTCTTGGGAAACATCCTTCAAACCAGGAATATTCTCGAAAAGAACATAAGCAGGAAAATTGCTGATGATGCTTTGTGTTTCTCCTCTCGCCTGTTGACTTCGGTAGATTTGAGAATGGGCTGAAGAAGGAAAACAGTTACCAAGATTCTAGATTAAATACCAGGACTATCTCCTGATAGCATTATGGTCCAGTTTTACCAAAGAACCAATTGCTTGAATGTTGGAGTGTAACTTTATATTATATTATCATTATTATTGTTAACAATGCTTCATCTTTTCTGTTTTATTTTTCTCACATTGCTTTCAGGAGCTAGCAGAAAATAACACATAATCATTAAGACTTGAGATGGTTTTGCTTTCCTTAATTCACATTGATGTATTAGATTTATAATTTTAGCATTCCCTGTAGATCATTCCTTACAAATACAATTATTCTTGGAGTAAAATACTAACCTAGGGTTTGTCAGTTTCTAGTCTTAGAAGAGCTCAAAAATAGAATCTTTAACAAATTTTAAAAAATAGTATGAAGTAATAGGGTGCTTTCCCTTTCTGTGAACATCTGTATGAAGAACCTACCTTTCATAGACAACTCAAAGGGAAATTCTCTTAAACTGTAATTAAGTGCAGAGGCGAGCCCTGGCTGGAGCCAAGGAGGGGAGGAAACAATTCATGCAACTGATTGTATGTTGCCATGGACAACATACTTGCCTCATGCATGAGTTGAAAAGGTAGCAGTTTCATTTGGACTTTTAAATGTTAAGTTTGCTGGTGTAAAAGCATTTGTACATAATAGAAGTCTGAGGGGTAGAGAATTTTGAGGACATTTGCATTCCTGGCAGTTGCATCTTCAACCCCTCTGTTTGAGGATGGACCAGCTGCTATTAACGATAGCAGAGAAAGTCTGTGCCCTGGGCAGGAGCCCTGCAGGAGCTGGGGACCAGGAGTGGGGGTTCTGCTGCTTCTCACCCTTGCCCTGCCATGCCTTGCCTTGCCATGCTGGTTGCCTTCTGTCTCTGCTCCCAAAGGCCTTCTGTGTCTAGTATCACCATGGGGCTTTCCTTCATTGATCCTTCAGGCAGGGTTTTTAAAAAGGCACTTCTCTGTTTGGGTATCCTAAGACCTGTTTTTAGTAAGCCCTGTCCCAAAGAGGTAGTACTATGCTGGAAATCTGCCTGAAAACTGAAAATTGTCTGATCTTTTGCAAGAGAAGTTAGGTTTTTATTGTTCATATTTCCTTTTACAGTTCTGCTGTTCCATCACAGTATTTTAAAAAAATAACTCAGGAGGATGAACTAGAAAATAAAATAACTTAAGTTATATGGCCTTTAAATGTTTTACTTGTAAGATTCTATAAATAAAGCTATATTCTGTACTTGTTGAATCCTAAGTGGGATCTTTTGCGGTAATGTGGGTGCAATGAAGCCTGTTGAACACGAGGTGGTGATGGTGTCTCACTGACTTTTAAAAACACTGTTTTATTGGTCCAGCTTACATTTGGAGAGATTTTAGGAGAAACGTTAAATATCATAACATGCTCACGTTAAATGATTACTTTATCTTTTGTGGGGCTTGTGACCTCACTGAACTGTGATGTTTCCTAAGAAGAGCTTTCCATCAACTTGTGATGAATCCACAATTTTAACACAAGTAGTAGTATATTCAGTTCATGTGAACCACATCTCCTGTGTGTCTTATGGGTGAAAGCCCTGTCATAAGACTTAAAATTCCAATTTCTGTTGAGTCATAGGACCAGTAATTTGATGCCAAAATGAGCAGTGAGATAAAAGAACTGATGCAGTCTATTACTGCATACATTAGAGGTTCTAAATGCCCATGTCTGTGCCCTCCCACCTTTTTTTTTAAAGATTTTATTTATTGCTTTTAGAGAGAGGGGAAGGAGGAAGAGAGGGAGAGAAACATCAATGTATGGTTGCCTTTCGTGTGCCTCCAGCTGGGGACCTGGCCTGCAACCTAGGCATATGCCCTGACGGAATCGAACTAGTGACCCTGGGGTTCACAGGCCAGTCTCAATCCATTGAGTCACACCAGTCAGAGCTGTCCTTCCACTTTCTAAAACTCGTGAGTAATAAATTAAGTGACTCATCATATTGGTCTTTTTAGATTGCATTAACTAGCTACTATATTAGACTACCATCTATTAGACTACCTTCACTCCATTCTTTGACACCTCCCTGCACACACTGTAATTGAATTGTAATTACTGTTGTCTTTACACACCAAGTTTCTTCTGGGTGAAGCTATAGCTGGTTTCCTTCTGTGATTTCATACCTGCCCTGCAGAAAGAATGAATGAAAAGATTAAATGAAGTGCCTGTAAGTTCTTTGTACGTGAACATGAGCCTTTTCCACTGCAGTTGTTCCTGCTGTGTTTTCCTTTCTTTGGTGTTGGTTTTGCTAATGTCTTGTTATCTGGTCATTCTTTATCCAGAACAGTGAGAAGCAAAGTAAATAGGTCATTAAGAGGATTAAAACTTTGCTCTTAGCCACTTCTTTGTTATACTCTTAACCAGCTAAGCCATTTAGGACATTTGGGTGTAAGGGGAAGGGCCTGTCACATTGTTTCTGCACACCCTTTACCAGGCAGTGATGCTGAGGTCTGATTTGAGCAAACTACACTTCAAGAAATAATAAAGGCACCAAATGTGGACACAGGGCTTTTGAGTTGTTGGAAAATAAAATGTTCATCTGTTTTAAAGATTTCTGTACTTTCAGTGATCTGATGTGAAATACGTAGACTTACGAAGGAGGATAGGTTTGAATCCCAGAAGAAGAAAATCCCTTTCATCCTTCTAGAATAAAATGAATTGCATTCCAGTTAAAGTATCAAAAGTTGGTGAGCCCTGGCTGGTAGCACAGTGGATAAGGTGCTGGCCTGCGAACCCAAAGGTCGCAGGTTCGATTCCCCAGCCAGGGCACATAACCAGGTTGCAAACCAGGTCTCCAGTCAGGTCTGTGGCTGGAGGCAGGTGAAAAGCAACCTTACATTGATGTCTCTCTCCCTCTCTGCCTCTCTCCCTTCCCCTCCTTCTAAAAATAATGAAATAAAATCTTAAAAAAAAAAAAAAAGTTGGTGGCCGGATTGGATCTACAGGTCCTTAGCAGCTGCTGTATGCTTAGAGCTGCCAGCCAAAAACCATGTTTCTTTCCAACATCACAACCTCTTCTTGCCAGATGTCAGTTCCAGGTTTCTGTTAAATGAAGGAAGGGAATTCACAGGGACTGTCCTTCCTGTACAGCAGCAATCTTTGATCCAGCAGTGGGTGGGATCCCGAGGTGGTGGCATGAATTAAGGAATAACCCAAAGTGGCCTCACTTAGGCAATCATAAGCCAAGAAGTGGTCCTTCCACTAGGCTCTGGATTCTTTCCCCTTATCTGTGATTTGCATACAGATCTTTGGAACATGGTGCTTGCCTAAGAATAAACTTAGGCAATAATCACAGTATTTTATTTTTTTATTTTTTAAAAAATAAATACAGCCCTGGCTGGTATAGCTCAGTGGATAGGCACCAGCCTGCAAACCTAAGAGTCACTGGTTTGATTCCCAGTCAGGGCACATAACCAGGTTGCAATCCAAGTCCCCAGCCAGGTCTCTAGCTGGAGGCAGGTGAAAGGCAACCATATACTGATGTCTCTCTCCCTCTCTGCCTCTCTCCCTTCCCCCTCTCGGAAAATAATAAATAAAATCATTTAAAAAATAAAAAATAAAAAATTAATACACATCTAATAGAAAGCCATCAGGAAATTCCTGGTAGAGGCCCTGACAGATCTTTTGATGAAGTAGTTCTAAATGTAATTGCACTCAAACTATGTCATCCTGCATTTGGTACTTTTGTCTCTTTTGGGGGGAACACATTTATTTAACATGGTAGGTGAGGTATTAATGGTCTCTTGTCAGTGTATGTGAGGTAGTAGGGAGGCAGCCAGAGGGGCTTCTCCCCTGGTGTAAGAGGCTGTCCTGGCTCCAGGCTGGGGTATGGGGAGTCGACTACGGGACAGGTAGTGTGTGATGGGGGACAGCTCTGCACACATCTTGGAAACACAGCCCAGGCTCACCCAGTCACTTAAGCAAGATCAAGTAAGGTGTAACCCTGGGGTTGGGAGATAACAGAACAGGAAGGCACCCAGTGCACACACTTAGTGAGGCCCACTTCCTGGCCAGACCCTGTCATCCAGTCACCCTTATGTCCACCTCTCTATGAGACAGCAGCAGCCCTGTGCAGCAACTGGAGGTAATAAGTCTTAAAGCACTGGTTCCCAGCATGGGCCATCATCACTTGGCCATCTGAGGTCAGTGCCAATCCCTATGGGCCCTACACTGGCTCAGCAGATGTGTTGGTACAGGACAAGAAGGAGCCAGAGCTGTTGGGTACCTGCATGTGGCTGTTACCCAGGTAAGCTATAGGATGTTCCCACTAGAGGCCACAATTATACCATGGGGGAGCTGACTCGCCCATTGCCCTGGGCATAGAAGCCAAACATGAAGAGGAACGGTCTGTTGGCACTGTACACCTTCAATGGGTAGGTGTGGAAATCCGTCACTACAATCTCATTCTTGTTCACAGCCACAGAATGGGGTCTAGCCATCCAGGGCCCCACATTCCCCAACATGGCCAACCAGCTTGTCATTGGTTGAAGTCAAGGTGAAGACACATTGACTTGTCAATCACGATATGTCCATTTAGGTCTAGGGCCACTCCACTGGGGCCCATGACGCTGCCAACTCTAATCTTGATCTTGAAGTTGCCTTAGGGGAAAAGGATGCTCACCCAATTGTTGACATTGTCTGCCACAATTATGTCTCCATTTGGTGTTCACTGCCACACCTGTGGAGTGCTGCAGCTGCCCAGGTGAGTACCCTTGGAACCCAAAGCAGAACGTGATCTGGCCCTCACGGGAGAAAACCTGCAGTATACATTGGTTGTCGCTGTCTACTACTATGCAGCTGCTGCTAGCTGCAGACCCACCTGTGAACTGGTGAATTCACCCTTCTTCCTCCCATAACTGCCAACATCTGCAGTAGGGTTGTCCTTCTGTTTGCCACCTGCCGTCCATGCTGTACTTGGAGCTGGGACTACATTACCACGACCTGGTGCATGCGGTGCCTGAACAGCAGGGAGTGGACTTTAGGTGGCAGGATGCTGAACTTGTAGCTATGCAAGGTAGCTATTTTTAAATGCACCAAAGTTTAAGAATGACACCCAAGTCAGAAGAAAATATTTTTATAAAATACGATGTTAATTTTTTAAAAGATTTTATTTTAATCATTTTTAGAGAAAGGGGAAGGGAGAGAGACATCAGTGTATGGTTGCCTTTCACCTGCCTCCAGCCACAGACCTGGCTGGAGACCTGGTTTGTAACCTGGTTATGTGCTCTGGCTGGGGAATTGAACCAGCGACCTTTGGGTTCGCAGGCCAGCGCCTTACCCACTGTGCCACCAGCCAGGGTCAAAATATGATGTTAATTTAACCTTGTAGGTTGTAAGGGGAAGAAAAACAACTAGTTCAATAAAGAAGACATTTCCCCCTTAAAATAAAGAATCATGTCTGCCCTGGCTGGTGGAACAGTGGATAAGGCACCAGCCTGTGAACCCAAAGGTCGCTGGTTCGATTCCCAGCCAGGACACATAACCAGGTTGCAAGCCAGGTCTCCAGCCAGGTCCGTAGCTGGAGGCAGGTAAAAGGCAACCATACATTGATGTCTCTCTCCCTCTCTCCCTCTCTCCCTTCCCCAATCTAAAAATAAATCTTTTTTTTTTTTTTTTTTTAAATCATGGCTTTAATTACAGATGCTAGTAAGGAAGGGAAAAAGTCTCTTTGACCTCCTGTGTCCTCCCAGAATGGGAGATTTTCAAGTGGAATATTCCCTATAACTTCTGGAGCGTACTAAAAAGTGCATTTGAAGCCCATGCTTGGTTATATCCTACAGACAAGGCCTTTAGCAGTAAATATCTCATGCTGCCAAAATCACACGCTTTAAAGATTTTGTAGTAATTCTCTAAATGTAGTTCTCTCCACCCTCCTCTTTTGAAAATTGCATGAGCAGGAGAGAGAGTGTAGAGTTTTCTAGAAGAACTGATTTTTTAAAAAATAATTAAATTGCTTTTTCAATGTAACTAGCCTAACTAGAAGGGTAGATAAAATTTAAACAGATTTCAACATTGTTTTCATTTGGTTTTAGGGTGTGTTATATTTATTTGTACAAATCTATTTTTCTAGTTATGCTCTCCTTAGGCTTTTAGGAAACTGTTTTGCATTCCATTCCTTGGTTCATACATTAAAATTTTGCTTGAAAACTGCCTTGATCTAGCTGATAGTAATTTTTTTTCCATTGGAAATTTTAAGGCAGCCTCATAAGCAAGTTGAAATAAGTTCTTAGTGGCTCTGGCCAAGGTTCAGGCTCAGTTGGTAAGAGCATCATCCTGATGCACCCAGGTTGCAGGTTCGATCCCCAGTCAGGGCACACACGAAACTATATAAATGAATCAAACAAAGGACCAATGTTTCTCCAGCCAAACCCCCCATCAGCAAATTTTTAAAAATTTAAGTTTTTACAAAAATGTTTAATTTTATTGCTTTTAGAAGCAAATAAAAATAACAAGAATAAATACGAACTTATTAGCTAGCACAGGGTTCTGGGAAAAAGAGTACAGGACTTTGAGTCCAAAAGAATGGACTTGTGTCAGTTTCACCATTGCCTGGCTAATATGAAGTCTGATAATTTTTAACCTCTCTGCACCTCAGTGTCTTCATGAGGTACACATGATCACTTCTGTACTACCCATTTCCATCAGTATAATGAGAATTACATGTGTGAACAAGTGCTTTATAAATTAAAACTCTATTCCAGTAGTAATGAACATTTTGAGACTCCTTTGAGAATCTGGAAAATATGTGCTTTCACACACATTTCTCACTCCCCCCTCCCAAGGCACTTAAAAATATCCTCAAACCCTTCATTTCATTTACAGCTGAGAGCAGGGTAGGGAGAAAATTATCTGAAACCCCTGCACCATGGGTTAAGAACCTCTACTTCAGACAATAGTAAGGTGTTATTCATTTGACATATGATGAGTTCCAACTTCTTAACAGGTGGAGCATAACAATGGCAGTGAATAAGACAGACAAAGGTGCTCCCCTTAAGGAGTGGACAACAAAGAAGTGCTACAGAAGAGGGTGGGAGTGTGGGATTGTACAATAGCTTTAGTCTCTGGTGTCAGGGAAGGCCTCTCTCAGGAGAAGCTGAGCCATAAGTAATGAGGCAGCTTTATGAAGACCTAGTAGAATAATATTCCAAGCACGAGGGACAGCAAATGCAAGCGCTGTGGGACAGAGATGAGCTTGTTCTAAGGCCAGTTTGTATGAATTCTAGCATACATGGTGTAAACAAGGCCACTATGTATAAGCTGTACCGGCATCAGGGAAGAGGTTTGAGCTGAGTTCAAAGAAGTAGACAGGAGTCAGCTTGCTCTCAGGAAAGAAGGAAATGCTCCAGGGTTTTCTCAGCTGGAGAAGGGCAAATCAGATCCAGATCTGTTTGTTTAGAAAGATCTGTTTTATGGAAAAGGGCCTGTAGGGGGAGCAAGTTGACAGGGTACGATATGTGAGGAAGAGAACCTCCCCCGATACAGTTTTGAAGAATGCTAGTACCCTTTCCCTGTGGCATTTTACCTGTGGAATGCCAGAGCTTAGGTGTGAGCAAGGGATTACGCTCCATTCTCCTGGGCTGTACTGTATTACGTAGCCAGTATTGACTGCCACTACTTTTTCCGGCTTTGTCATGATGCAAAGACAGATAATAGTAGGGCAGGGCTCTGGGGCTCCCCAAGCTTTGTCCCAGTTTTGTCATAGTAGTGGCTTTTCCCAGGAAGGCCAAGGAAGGGATAGCACACTGTTAATAGGTTTATACACTACTCCCCAAATGGCCTGAATATCTACCTATAATAATATATATCAGTCAGCAGAACTTTTAAAAAAGATTTTTATTTTATTATTTTTTGGAGGGAAAGGGAGAGAGGCAGAGAGGGAGAGAGACATCAGTGTATGGTTGCCTTTCACCTGCCTCCAGCCACGAACCTGGCTGGAAACCTGGCTTGCAACCTGGTTACGTGCCCTGGCTGGGGAATCGAACCAGCAACCTTTGGGTTCACAGGCTGGTGCCTTACCCATTGTGCCACCAGCCAGGGCTTTAAGGGTTTTTTAAAAAGATTTTATTTATTTTCTTTTAGAGAGAGCAGAAGGGAGGGGGAAAGAGATGGAGAGAAACAGCAATCTGTAAGAGAAATATTGCTTGGTTGCTTCTTGCACACCCTCACCTGGGGACCCAGCCCACAACCCAGGCATGTGCCCTGACTGGGAATAGAAGAGGTGACCTCCTGGTTCACAGGACGCTGCTCTATCCATTAAGCCACAGCAGCCAGGGCAGCAGAACTTTTATTAGCATTTCTTTCTTACAAGCATCCAAAGAGATAATTAATTTGATATCAGGCTCTTAGTGGTAGAATATTGCTTTGGGCCATGTTTTTCCAATGATAACAAATATATATTTTTAAAACTGAATTTGCTCATTATTTTAGACCTTAAGACTGGGGATGGAGGTATAGTGAGGTTCCCAGATCCTAAATGTTGGGGCTGTAGTCTTCATTCTGCTACCTAAACATCCCTGATCAGCATATTTCACCCCCATCCTTTGCCCTCCACCTACCCAACGCACCGTAACCTTCCAGTCCATCATATCAGCCCCTGCCATGGTGACTTGAGGTGGTGTGTGAATCAGCTGAGATATTTCATTGACACCTTTGTCTTCTGTAAAGAATGGTGTTGCTGTGGCTACAACCATCTCCTTCCTCTTCCTTCTTTCCATTAAAGTCACTTATTTTGAAAACAGAAACAAAAATGTGTATGTGTGTTTGTGTGTGCGTGTGTGTGTGTAAGATTATACCCTTTAAAATACCTTTTGTTCTGTGTGGCTATTTTAGAAATGCTTGTTTTACTCTAGTTTACAAAATAGTCCAAAGTTCTCTTGCCTGATGCATTTGACGCAGATATTTAGTATTTCATGGCTTTGTACAAATAGAAATGAAAGCCTAGAAGAAACTAGGATTCACTGTGCTTTTGTTAAATTAAAAGCATTCATAGTTATTTCTCAGAAGAGTTGGTCATTAATTAAGGTTTCTGAAGTGCTTAGGGAGTCTCATAAGGAAATATTCCAAGTCTCACAAGTACTGTTAGATGGAAACCTAGATTTGAAGAAATTAGTAGAAGTGCCAATTAAACATGAGTCTAGGTAATTTCAAATTTTTAGTCAATTTTGACCATTGCAGAAAGAAAAAGAAAAGAAAATCAGATCCACCAATTAGATGAAAATATAACCATCCCTAGTCAGGTGGGAGAGAGTGAAGCAGAACTCCCCACTATTGCTGGGGACTGTTAATAAGACAACTAAAAAATAGGACCACCAATAAGGTGCAGTCCTATTCATTAAAAAAAAAAAAAAATTGTTTGGGTAAGAAGCTTAATTAGAGTTTTCTTTGCCCTGGCTAGTGGCACAGTGAATAAAGTGTCAGCCTGTGAATGCAAGGTTGCTGGTTGGATTCCCAGCCAGGGCACATAACCAGTTTGCAGGCCAGGTCTCCAGCCAGGTCTGTAGCTGGAGGCAGGTGAAAGGCAACTATACATTGATATCTCTCTTCCTCTCTGCCTCTCTCTTTTCCTCCCTTTCTGGAAATAATAAATAAAATCTTTTTTAAAAAAGGTTTTTTTTCTTTCCATATTTTCATTGAGTGGCTTTATATGTTTTGTTTGGATTAGATAACTCAGAGTCCCCAAAATGAATATTTAACACTTCTGGAAACTGGCCTGGACAATAGGCCTTTTCTTTATTTGCACCTAGTACTAAAGTAATACTCTCTCACCATAGAAAATTTATAAAATACCTAAAATTATTTTTTGTTTTTTATAAGTCACTCTTAAACATACCACCAAGAGACAGCTACAGTTAACTTTTATCTCCTTAGAGCATGCTCCACTAGGGCATGGACTATGTTGATTTTAGCTCATCTCTGTGTCCTTACTACCTAGCACAATGCCTGGCACAGTCAGCACTTAATTAATATTTATTCAGCACTTATTCACTGAATAAGTGAGTGTACTAATATTTTCTACTGGTATATTTTTAAAGATTTTATTATTTTTAGAGAGGGGGAATGGAGGGAAGCAGAGAGGGAGAGAAACATAACATATGGTTGTCTTTCACCTGCCTCCAGCTATGGACCTGGCTGGAGACCTGGCTTGCAACCTGGATATGTGCCCTGGCTGGAAACTGAACCAGCAACCTTTGGGTTTATAGGTCGGCACCTATCCACTGAACCACCAGCCAGGGCCCCTACTGGTATTTTTATGTGTGCATTTGCTTGTTTGCTAAAAAAAAAAAAAAAAAAAATGGGATCCCTACTGTACTGTAGAATGTTTATATTCTAGCTTTTTCACTTTTTCTTTTTTTAACTTCTTTTTTTTTAGAGTTTATTATTTTTAGAGAGAGGGGTAGGGAGAGAAGGAGAGAGAGATCAATGTATGGTCGCCTTTCACCGGCCTCTAGCTACGGACGTGGCTGAAGACCTGGCTTACAACCTGGTTGTGTGCTCTGGTTGAGGAATTGAACCAGAGACCTTTGGGTTCACAGGCCAGTGCCTTATCCACTGTGCCACCAGCCAGGGTGGCTTTTTCACTTTTTATTACCCCCTGAGCCTTTTCTTATATCACATATTCTAAATTATGATTTTTCATAAAGTATAATGTTTAATCCAATACCATAATCACTTTTCTATGCAAATGAAATAATGTACTCTTGCACAATACAGGCTTGAACTGCATGGGTCCACTTATTACAGATTTTTAAAAATAAATATTGTAAATGTATTTTCTTATAATTTTTTCTTATGATTTTAATAACATTTGTCTAGCTTTAGTGTAAGAATACAATCTATATATACATAAAACATACAAACTATGTGTTAAACAATTGTTGTCAGGCTTCCAGTCAATAATAGGCTATTAATAGTTAAATTTTGGGGAGCCAAAGTTACACAAGAATTTTCAACAGCACAAAGTTGGTGCCCCTCTCCTCTGCATTAAGGGTTAACTGTAGTATGTACTATTTTGTGTCTTGTTTTTGTTTTGTTCACCATGTTTTTTGAAAATTTTATTGTTGTTGTATTACATCCATCCCCTTTTTGCTCCCCTCTGTCCTCTTCCTCACCCACCCACCCACTCCCCCGCAAAGTCAATCCCACATGTTATCCATGTCCATGGTTCTTCCATACTAGGTTGTTGTCTAAACTGCTCCCCTTCTTTGCCTCTTCCTCCCCCCTCCCCCCAACCCCTTTCCCCCTGCCCACTGAAGGCGTATTCACTATATTCATATATCTGGTTCTGTTTTGCTTGTTGTTTGTTTTCTTCATTATTGTCCTATAATGGGTGAGATCATATGGTATTTGTCTTTCACTGACTGGCTTATTTCACTAAGTATAAGACTTTCCAGTTCCATCCATGTTGTTGCAAAGGGTAGGAATTCCTTCTTTCTTTCTTCTGTGTAGTATTCCATTGTGTCAATGTACCAAAGTTTTTGGATCCAATCATCCAACCGATGGGCATATGAGCATAGGTTCTTCTGAATTGGTGTTTCAGGATTCTTCAGGTATAGTCCTAGTAGTGGAATTGCTGGATCAAAAAGCAGTTCCATTTTTAGTTTTTTAAGGAAACTCCATACTGTTTTCCATAGTGGCTGCATCAGCCTGCATTCCCACCAACAGTGCCAGGGTTCCCTTTTCCCCACGTCCTCGCCAACACTTGTTATTTGTTGATTTGTTGATGATTGCCATTTTGACAGATGTGAGGTGGTACCTTATTGTGGTTTTAATTTGCATCTCTCTGATGGCTAGTGATGTTGAGCATTCTTTCATTCCATAATGTTTTTGAGATTCATCCGTATTGTCGCATGTATCAGTAATTATTTCTTTTATTATTTGAGCAGTATCCCATTATTTGGATAGGTATTACTGAGTAAAGTACCTAAGAGTAGAATTACTAGATCATAGAGTAGGTGTATATTTAACTTTATAAGAAACTTCCAGCCCTGGCCAGGTAATTCAGTTGGTTAGAACGTCATCCAGATACACCAAGGTTTGTGGGTTTGATCTGAGGCCAGGGTACATATAAGTAGCAACCAATGAATGCATAAATAAGTGGGAACAATAAATTGATCTCTCTCTCTCTCCCCTTCCTCTCAAAAATCAATCAACCTTTTTAAAAACCTCAAACATTTTTCCAAAGTAGCTGTAGAATTTTATTCTCTCATCAGCCATGCAGGAGAGTTCCAGTTGTTCCCATCCTTGCCAACACTTGGTATGGAGAGTCTTTAATTTTAGCTATTCCACTAGGCTCAGGCAGTGGTAACTCAGTATGGTTTATTCTGCAGTTTCCTGATGACTGATGATGTTGAGAATCATTTCATTGGATATATATTTTCTTTGATTAATGCTGCCAAACTCCTTTCCAGAGAAGTTATGCTAATTTATAATTCTACCAATAGTGTTACTTTAAAATGTTTTCCAATTTACTATGTGAAAAAATACCACCTTGTTTTAATCTACATTTTGTATTACTTATAAAGCCGAACATTTTTAAATGCTTAGTGTCTTTTTATTCCTTTATGAGTTTCTTATTCATGGTCTTATCCATACTTTAGAGCTCTTCTATTGAGTAGTGAAAGTCTTTACCCTGATATAGCAGATGCAAATATTTTCCCCAGTTTTGTGCCTAATTGTGTTTATCTTTTTCAAGTAGCTAACAACATACCATTCCTTTAATTATTTTGAGCTTAGAAAGTCCTTATCAGAATTCACTAGGTTGGTTTTGATTTGATAAATGCACATATGGTAGGAGGGTTTGTCAGCATCGACTGACATCCATTAGCTCTTTTATATTTTCATATATAACTCACTAAACCAGGTGACTCCAGTTTGAAATACCTAAGAGTCAGTTGATTTTTCCTCTATTGTTATTGAATAATCCATCTTCTCACATTGGTTTGCAGTGTTTTCAAAACTTTGTTTTTAGCTATCCTGCTTATGTTCTTGCAGGTGAATTTTAGTACCTATGCTGCAGGAATCAATTTATTTTTTATCTTTAGAGACTTGCTGTTTGATAGAGGTGAGGAGCTCTGATGCTCTGGATACTTCTTGTAAGGAACAGAAGTTAATGGTTTATTTTCAGGGTAGTACAGCCTATAGATAGAAAGCTAAAAACAAAGGGACTGGCCCTGGCTGATGGCACAGTGGATAAAGTGCCAGCCTGTAAACCCAAAGGTCACTGGTTTGATTCCCAGCCAGGGCACATAACCAGGTTGCAAGCCAGGTCTCCAGCTAGCTCTGTAGCTAGAGGCAGGTGAAAGGCAAACCATACATTGATATCTCTCTTCCTCTCTGCCTCTCTCCTTTTCCCACTCTCTAAAGATAATAAATAAAATATTAAAAACAAGACAAAAAGAAAAAAATAAATAACAATAAAAAACAAAGGGAGACATGCCTCAGCCACTGACCCAGTAATCCTGAGCCTGGTCCGATAACGCTGCCAGGCATTCTGAACAACAAAAGTAAACTGTGATAGTGCGGGATGGGAGAACCCTTGAAAGTCTCTCTGTGTGTGTGTGATCCCCACTAGCTAGAAAAAGTAAAACCTTGAGACTGTGTATTCATCCCAAGGCGTGGAAGGAGAGGGAGACTGCACCACCCAAGGAAATGCCCCTTAGAAAAAACTTTGGTTAATTGCCTGGCCCCTGTCACATATACAAAACGAACAAATAATCTACAGCAAGATAAGAATTAGGGCTGACAGACCCCTACCCATACCTACATTTGGGTAGTCACCTCTCCCTGAGAAAGCTGGCACCACCTTTACTTGCCAATCAAAATCTGACTTCTTCATCCCTATCCCACCAACTGTTTAAGGCTTAAGAACAAAGGACTCTCTCTGCCCTGCCCTGCCCTGCCCTCCCCTCTTGGCCCTTTTGACATCTGGGAAGCCCCCAGTCTCCCTCAGGCCACTTGGCTTCTACCCCTGTCTCTTCTCTAGGTCCTCTGGCCACCTGTTCTCTGACCACACAGGTGCTGATCTCCTGGCCTTTGGCCACCCTAACGTTTGCATTCGTAAGTTTAAAAGTCCCCAAAGATTTTGATTCCTATTACTTGAGGGGGAAATGTTACAGTCAAATGAGCAGCCAGAAGAGAAACAACCAGGCAAACACCCTATCTTGCAAAACCACCATTAAAACCTCATTTTCACTGTATTTTTGTCACTAAGTCCATTTCTTGAGTTTTGGACTGGTAAGGGTATTTCTCACACTTCTCAAATGAAGAACTTCCTCAGGATACCTTAACAATTCTCTTGGGTGGAAGCCTGAGGTCAAGACCCAAGAAAACAGAGCCAAATTCTTTTCAGCTCCTTAAATGCCCCTGCCTTGCTAGGGTTGCTTTGGAGGGCCTTGGGTCAAAACTTCAAGGCAGCCCTAGCTGGTGACACAGTGGATAAGGCACCAGCCTTTGACCAGAAAGGTCCTCTGGTTCGATTCCCAGCCAGGACAACATAACCAGGTTGCAAGCCATGTCTCCAGCCAGATTCCTAGCTGGAGGCAGGTGAAAGGCAACCATACATTGATGTCTCTCTCCCTCTCTGCCTCTCTCCCATTCCCTCTCTCTGAAAAATAAAATCTTTTTAAAAAATAAAAATGAAAAAATGAAAATTTATAAAATTTAAAAAAAAAAAAACTTCAAGACATAATTCAGGGTCGGGTTCCAGTATACATATATCGCCCCAGTACATAAACTTACATTAATGCAGATTTGGGCTTAACTCCTGTAATCTTTTAGCTAGGAGCTGTACCAAGAATTTTCAATGACACAAATGTCCTATTTTACTACATCTGCTAACCATATGTAATTCCGAAGCACTCAAAATGTAGCTAGTGCACTTAAAGTACTGAGTATTTAAATTTAATTATTTATTTACCTTAAATGTCCATACCCACATATGACTTCTTATTGGCCACTACAGGACCTGTTAAGGCTGCTTCGCCTATAATTTCCATATACTTCCCTGGATCACCTTTTCAGTATTACATTATTATTGCTAAAATCAAAACACATCTACTTCACCACAACACTAAGTGAGAGAGGAAATCGAAGTAAGGCAGTTTCTACTCTAGGACTACAATTTAAGGAAAGGCCAGTCCTTCACCTGGAGACTCGCCCCTCCAGCTTCCCCGTAAACTTAGAGGGGTAAGGGGACTCTGCGCCGCGGCGAACAGGACAAGGAGTCGCTTGTGGCCCAGCGGCTGGTTTCTTTCCCTGTGGCTCAGGGGCTGGCCCAGGGTCAGTTCCTTTCCCCCGAGGAGATGCTGCCCAGGGGCTCCAGGGAAGCCACAGGGAACACGTCAGGGACTTGCGCCCCAAACCGGGAAACTGAGCCCCGCCCACCTGCGCTGCACTTGGAGCCAGGAGGTAGGCAAGGGGCCTTCCTGCAATACTGACTGTCCGCAGCCCTGTGAAAGGTTAAATCAGACGTTTAAATGGGTTTGGTGGAGGGGACGGACAGTCTGCGGGAAGAAGGGGGGTCGCATCGATAACACTCCTACAGACCGTGGGCAGAAGACCCAGATGGGAGCGCGGGAGGCCTCCCGTGGGGAAGGCGTGGGAGAACAAGGCTCCAGGAAAGGTAACTCCAGGGTGACAAAGGGTCTGCGGCCTCGTTCTTCCCAGCTGGTTACAAGATGGCTGCTGCTTGGGTGGGCCTTTCCATGCAGGACGTTGGGGCTGGGGTTAGGTGCCAAAGGCCCGGGCAGCAGCCCGCGGTGGGGAAGGACTCGGCCGCAGGGGACGCGGGTGGAGGGGAAGGGAAAACCCACGGTCAGAAGCAGGACAGAAGAGCGCGCGTGCGCGGGCCTAGCGGAAGGGTTTCGCGGGGTGGGGGCTCGTGACTGTGGGGCCAGAGGTTGGGGGCGTTGCCGGCCCGCGCGACCCGGGGGCCGCGCGTTGGGCCTCGGAGCGCGGCGGCGCGCCGGCCGCCAGGAAGTTGGGAGCGCGGGGTGCGGGAGTGCGCGCGCGCGCACGCACGCACGCACGCGGGCCGGGCCGGCAGCCTTGGCTGCCCGGGTCGCCTCCCTAAACCTCCCCACTAGCGCTCGCGACTGAGCTCTTCAGGAAGGAGCGGCCAGTGCACCGGTGTCCTGTCCGCGGGGTTCGAGGCCAGGTCGCTGAGCCTGGGCCGGGGTGCGGCGGGCTGACTCGCTCCCCGAGCTAAGATCTCCAGGGACGCAGGCGGAGGCGCACGCTTGCGGTCTCCAAGAGCGGGGAGGAGGCCGAGGGGACCATGTCCGGGAGGAGCCTCCGCCTCTCTACCACCGAGCGCGTTGTCAAAGGTGCAGAGCGGTCTGGGCCTGCCTCGTCGCCCGGCGGGGAGGGGGCCTTCGGCCGGGCGGCGGAGGGGACGCGGGAGGGCGGCGGGGGACCCGGGCTGCGCCTGGCGGGGATGCGGGAGCGAGAGGGCGGATCCCCAAGAGGGCTGCCCGCTGAGGCCTCAGGCGTTTACTGCGGCGCCAAGAAGCGTAGCTAGTTGGACTTCAGGTGGGGTGCGTATTTCTTCTCCCATCACCCCAAAAGGGTCAGCTCTTTACAAAGAAACCACACCTCTTTTTCAGTCAATTGTCAGGGGGAGCCGGCTGAGGTGATGTGGGGAGGGAGTTGAATAGATTCTCCCAAGTCAGCGCTTTCCGCCGCTCTTCTTCATTAGGATCACGTTGGCGCCCCGCCCCCACCCCCTTGGGTCGTGGACCCGGTACCTTCTGGCCCTCTTCCTCCAGACGCTCACAGGTCACTGGTATTATTAAAAGAAACACCATGGTGAAGTAAATACAAATAAATCCACTTTGTGGCTTTGAAAGGGATTGACAGATCTCTGGACGTGATGTTGGTGTTTAATTTTGCTTTCGACCATAGGGGCTGGGACAATGTTCTCTAAGGCCGACCTGCAGCCCACGTGAGAGTGTTCCTCACTAACACTTGTGGGGTTGTGCATTGTAGCTGTTTCTGCCCTTCCCCTGAGAAGACCCACTGACTTACGTGCTGCTCTTGTTCAGCTGGAGTACAGCTCTTCTCTGACTTTGAACAACCGTTTGAAAACGCTTGTTTGTAAGCTGGTCTGCTGAACCAGCCTGTGAGTGGCCTCTGGTGAAGGGGTTAGCTGTCAGTGCGGAAAACTATTATAGTGCATTATGTTTTTTATTTTGATAATTAGGAGAAAACAAAATAAGATTAGAGACAATACAGCGTTTTTCTTGTTTTGTTTTGTTTTGTTTTGTTTTTTTAAAGTGGAAAAGCCTATGGAATGGTCAATGAAGGGAGAGAATTTTAGTGCTGAACTGGGTATTTTCCCCTCTAAACACATTAAGCACCACGAATATTGATTGTGTAATTTTAGTGTATAACTTAGTTTTCCCCTAAAAATTTCGTATTATACGTGTTTATCATAAATGTTAATTATAATATTTAGTAGGTATAATCAAATTTTTGAGATGATCTACTCAGTACATTGTCTGGATATAAGGAATTGTTTATATAACTTACAGCCCTTTATCTGCTAAATTATTTTGGCGATTTTAATGACAGTTTTTTATAATACGTAACTCATAAAGATGTCCTCTAACATCAGAATTTACCAAGTGTAACCTTTTTTGACAAATCAAGGTCATCATTACATACATTAATTTCTGTCCTGGGCTGTCAGTGTGGCTGGCTTTCTGCTGTCTAAGGGTGTTGGTGCTAAAAGGACTGCTTAGTGCTGCAGCAGTTATGTGCTTTTATCTGATTTTACTTTATCTTCTCCAGTAGTTTTCTGTCAAATATGCCCTTCTCACCTGCCACTTGTAAACTGAAGTAGGCGGGAAGTCAGATAAATCAGAATTGTGTATCAAGTCAGAATAAATGGGATGGGAGTGGAGCTTAGCAGCAGACCTCAGACCTTGGTGACCCTCAAATTCTTACCACCGTTGTAGTGTGTAATTTCCACCCTAACATGCCATAGGCATGAAGGAGATTTTAACATGGATATTTTAGAAGTAAAGTGAAATGCTGTTAAAAATGTGGCTGGCTTGCGAGGCAAGCTCATAGTTGAGTGAACATCCTCATAGTTTGTTTGATTCAAATTTGTTTTTTGATAAATTGTGCTACATGTTGTATGCTTTATAAGATTACTTTTAAATAAATGGAACAAATGACTTTGGGCCCTTAGAATATGTGGATTTAACTTCTAGCTATGTAAAAACTTTAGCATAAGAACTTGACCACAGCAGTGTTGGCTTCTTAATGACTTATGTTGCTTTTTAAATGGATTTTTGGAGCTTGATACACATGAAGTTTGTTTTAAGAAAGTAAGGAGTCAGTTCCTCTATAGTTCCATTGTGTTAAACAGGGTCTTAGTTCCTGATCTAATACTATCTTGTCTGGCTAGAACTGTCTGCTTTTATTCACACTGGTAGTCTTTTTCTGAGGTGAAACCACACCCCAGTTGTTTTGGGTTCTGTCATTTCCTGTTAAAGTCTGTTTAGTTGTTTAATTTGAGCAAATCTTAGAGAAGTGGGTGGGTAGGAGTGGTTTGTATTGTGTCCTTTAAACAGCAACTTTTCCTAAAATGAAGGACTAGACCGGTAGTCTCAAAACCTCCATTTGCCTGCAAAATAGGGTTAATAATACTTCCTTCGTCAGGCATTTGAGCCTTGTAAATAACAAACAGATGTGAAAAACTTTAGACAAGGTAATATTATGAAACATGACAGGTTTTTTTTTTAAGATTTTATTTGTTATTCTTACAGAGAGGGGAAGGGAGAGAGGCAGAGAGGGAGAGAGACATCAGTGTATGGTTGCCTTTCACCTGCCTCCAGCTATGGACCTGGCTGGAGACCTGGCTTGCAGCCGCATTCTGTGCCCTGGCTGGGGAATCGAACCAGCAATCTTTGGTTCACAGGCTGGCGCCTTATCCACTGTGCCACCAACCAGGTGAAACATAATAGTTTGATAATAGATCACTTACTATATAAGTGGTTAGTAGAGAAAGTACTACATTTGGAAAATACTAGAACTAGAACATGTGTGAAATTAAAACATAAATCAGATAACTGATCCCAGCTGGGGAAACACCACCTGCAAAGTAACAGTTATCTGGTGGAATTCCACAGCAACAATGTGAATCGGCCCATGCAGTTCCATCTCAGACTTCTTTGGTGCATCTGGTTTCTTCTCTAGCAGTTTGCAGATGCATATTTTATGTTTAAAAATATAACAGTTCTTATGATTTCACCCATTCATTAAATGTTTATAGAGAGCCATCTGCAGTGTATACCAATAGGTAGGTGCTCATTTATTTCCTCTTGTTTTAAAAGTGACATTTCTAGAACAGTCTATATGTGCTGGAACATCACTACTGGTATCTGGAGTAGAAAACCAGAAACTCTATTGTGACAATTTTTTAGCTTGATCTTTTTTTCTGGTTTCCAAGTTTATTTTCTATGTAAAGTAACTGATTTTCTTTGAGAGTGACTTTTCAGTAAAAACATTATTTTGGCGAGCTGAATCTTTTCAGAAGCAATAAGGAAGTGTCACTAGGAATTACATGATAGATGTGGAGAACCCATTGTCTAAGTTTGTTATCTGTTGGTCTCATAGACCAGAACAGAAGTCAGACTTCTTTTCAGTAAGATGCTAATACAGTTCTCTCATTCTCTTGGAATTCAAATATATTGCATATTCACAGAATGTACAGTCATTTGTAGCACACGTAGGAGGCTACTAGTATTTAATATCGTGGCACTGGGAATAGTATGCCCAAGGTTTTCTTAAAAGGTATTAAGAGTAGTAGTATGGATAAAAGTTGCTATTACTGCAACTATACCATAAACCTCATTTCAGTCTCTGGTATCTATACCTCATATGTTTTCACAGCTCTTATTCCTTCTCCCTTTTGTTCATATTATGAGAATGTATTTACTGAGTTTTAATTTTTTTTCTTTTAAATATAAGATTACCCTGCGAATTATAAAATTGGAAAGGCAGAAAAGGAAGAAAACTGAGGTTTCATATTTGTTCCCTCCAGAAACAACTTCTCTCTCTTTTTTTTTTTTTTAAGATTTTATTTATTATTTCGAGAGAGAGAAGAAGGGAGAGAGACATCAATGTATGGTTGCCTTTCACCTGCCTCCAGCTACGGACCTGGCTGGAGACGTGGCTTGCAACCTGGTTATGTGCCCTGGCTGGGGAATCGAACCAGCAGCCTTTGGGTTTGTAGGACAGCACCTTATCCACTGTGCTACCAGCCAGGGGAAACAACTGTTCTTAATCCTTTTGTTGTATGTCCACATTGCTGGTGTATTTTGAATTCAAAGGGAACTGAATCACATATATTAAAACCTTTATTATGCAAATGTTTTCAGATTATTTAACATAAATACTTAATTATACCTAAATTCTTTCATAATAGTTTCAGTCAATGTGAAAATGGTTTGAAAGTGCTTATATTCATATTTTGGTTCCTTTAATTTTCATTCATTTGATATAGTACCAACCCAGAAGAAACACTTTCAGGTATAAAATGTTCATTGTGAATAAGTCACGTAGGATGTATCTGTTGAATCTGTCAACAGTGTTTGTTTAACTTATGCTTAGTTTACTATTATAATTAAAGAGCTGCCAAACTATTTAAACATAAGAAATCCATGCTAGTTGAGATTCATACATCTGAGTGGAAGTTTTAAACCTTGGAAAGGACATCTTAACTTAAACATTTTTTGTGTGTGCAAGAATAAGGTGTTCTTTCCTGCTTCAGTGTTCATGGTTGTGATTGAAGCCTTATTTATATCAGACATTTGGTGGGAAAGCTTTCTTCCATAAAGTAACATTATTTATTGCATTTTACCATAAAGTGAAAAATGTTATTAGATCACTTGAGAGAAAAATGCTAAGGACTTATTACTTAAAATGAATTAAAGAATTAATTAAAAACCTTTTCCTAAATTGTATTTGGCAATAGAAATAGAGTATCTTTCCATTAAAGTAACGTTTTGGGGGAAAGCTAATATTTAGATATATGCCTATGTGAGACAAACAGCTAATTCTGATATTTGTGATCATTTTAGGACTTCACTGATACTTAATTTAATAGCTAAAGGACTAATGGAAATAAAGGGGTATCTTTTTAGTAATTACCATCCTTTGGTGTAGTAATTAAAAGAATTATCACACTCCTTTGAAGTTTTCATGTTACATTTTAGCTGCATTTTAAGTTGCAAAAGTGAGGTCTAAAAATCTCAACCCAATGTGAGTGATATTTGACTTAGTTATCTTTATAATCTACCTAATTATTGAGATACATGAAGAAAGAACTTTTAGTTCCCTATATTCAGTTTTATTTTGTTGGCAAACTAGATTCCTATCATGAAGTCTTTTAGTTTCTTGAGTTTTTATTATTAGAAAGAGGTGTAACTTGGTAACTAGAATCTCTAGACTGAGTAACAGAAAGGTATGCTGTATCAGCTGGCCAAGGCATTGTGTGTCTTTGATGATGATTATTAGATTTGTTGAATACTGACAATTGATGATGATTTTGTGCAGTGTCTGGACAATGTTAGCCCAAGAGACTGAACACTGGGAGATCATCCAAGACTTCATTCAAGAATTATCTGTGTAATCCTTGCTAAAAGTGGTTAACCTGAATCTAGTTATAGCAAACAATCAGACAAATCCAATTTTAGACAAATCCAATTTGTGGGACTTTCGCAAGACAACTGGTCTGAACTCTTCCAAAATGTCAAAGTGATGACAAATAAAAAAGGTGGGGGAAACTGTTCTAGATAAAAGAAGATGAAAGAGAAATGACCCAAGTATAGTGCCAATCCTTGACTGGGAAAACAATAAGCTATTGAGGACATTTTGGGGGCAACTGGGAGAATGTGAATGTGGCATATATATTAGCTATATCAGTGTAAAAGTCTTGGGTGTGAAAATAAGGTATTGTGGTTATAAAGGAGAATGTCCTTATTTGTAGGCAGTATCTGATGAAGTGTTTAGATTGAAATCTCATGTTTGCAGTCTGCTCTCAAATGGTTCAGAAAAAAAGATTAATGTAAAATGTCCAACAGAACTATCTGAGACACAGAGGCAAACACAGAAAGCTATCAATGAGGAGACAGAGAAGTATGGCCCAAAAGAGGGAGCAGATCAAGATGCCAGTGGGAGAACTAAGCCCTGAAAAGATAGCCAACATAACAGATGCAGAGTGTAAAACATGATGGTTAAGATACTCACAGACTTGACAGATATGCTTAAATACAACAAATGCAGAAAGGAAGAAGTAAAGGCTAGGCCATGTGAAATGAAGAAAACTCCACATGAAACCAACAGTGAAGTGAAGGAAACCAGGTTTCAAATCAATGACTTGGGAAAGATAGCGACAGAGTAGAGAGCAGTGCTGATGGCGTTCTCGAGTACCAGAGCAGCTGGAGGACAGGATAGGGAGCACAAGACATCTGCAGGTCCCTAAGAATTGGAGCAGTAAGCATCTGGAATCAGGGGAACACAGCCCAGAGGCAGCAGAGACCTACAAGAGCAGGTGAGATGGTTCCAAACTGGCCGGCCGGAGGAGGTCAGCCCTGGGCAGTGGCGGCTCTACCCAGAGGGGCGTCTTTAACTGAAGCCAGCTCCAGGCTCCCTGGAGACTAGAAATCTGAGCAGTGAAGTGTGGGCAGTGAGGGCAAACGCTGGAGGGAATGAGGAATTGAACTCCTGCAGGAGAGGGACTGTGTAAGAGCCTCACTCTGGGGATAGAGAGAGGAAGCTCCTCATTGGGCCAGAGGCGGAAGAGAAGAGACCAGTGGGGAGCAGGAAAAGGAGTGGGGGAGCGGGGAAGTGCACCAGCTGGAGCAGCGAGAGGGCCAAAAACGGTGCAGCAGCACCACCGGGGAAAGAGTGGCTTGAAGCCCCTGCGAGGGAGGAGGCCCAGACCCACTCACCCACACTGGCCCTCAGGCTCCCACGGAAACTCCAAACTTTGAGCCAGGAACTTGTAGCTGATGCAACTGACCCGCCCATTATAGGTGACAAAGGCTGTGCTGCGGAAGCTCTGGGGAGCCGGGCGCGTGTCACAGAGGCGACGTGAAGGACTCCTTGGAGAGCTGGACTGCCTGGAGGGTTGACCCTCACCTGGGGAGCTGGGCACTGTTGGCAGACCCCGGGCACTGTTAGTGGACGGGGGCTGCCTCCTCCAGGAGCCAGTCATCACAGGAGCCAGTGAGGTTGCAGGCCATCCTGCAGGGGAGCCACATGCCCATCTCAGACAGGAACCTCCTCCAGGAGCTGGAGGGGGAGGAGCAGCCATAGACATCACAGAAGCACCCTGCTGGACCTCACATGGAAGCAGAGAAGGGAGGGCCCCAGAACACCTGCAGCACTGAAACCCAGCTAGGCTACTGGAGGCCTAGCCTACCTGGGGGCTGACACTCAGAATCAGCCCTGACTGTGACAACCATAGGCCCTGCTACTCCAAGACCACTCAGCTAGACTGTAGACTGCAGAGACCTGACCAAGAAAAAGAGGCAGACTCAGGAAATGGATGGCTGCTAGTCTCAAGCACCTGAGTTATACCCGGAGCTACATGAACTATTCATCCCTAACATATCCTTTTCAAAAGTTAATTCCAAGCCTCACAATTAGTGCATTTTAAGTAAATATTATTTATACCATAGTGTATCCCAACTCACATATTTTTAATCCTCCCCTATCTCAATCCACCTAAATACCCAAGACCCTCCCCCTACTATTGATTTAAAGTCTGCTCACTCTCCAACTACAATGCATTCCCAGTCCTCAATCTAAGTATTCCTCCCCTCCCCAGCCACCTAAACCCTTTTTTTTTCCTGCTAAAAGCCCACAGGTCATGGCTCCACCTGGACCAATCAGGGATCATTAAGGATAAACGGAGGCAGATGCGGCAACTATATATATATAGGCTTACACTGTTCACTTGTACTTGAGGGTTTCTAATTCTCCCTCTCCTCATTTCTGTAGAATAGAAAAGTTGGTTTTCCCTCTCATATCCCTGCTATCTTTGCTACACCTCAGCACCCTTCAAAACTATCTATACTTTAGTCAACTTAATAATTTTTTCCCCTGGTACAACAGTCTTAATATATTTACATCTCTATTAAGACTGGCTCAGTTGCAGCTGAGGGTGTGATTAAGAGTGGGGGTTACCTTGGAGGGTTTGGATATATAGTTACGTTCATAGGCAGTTGAAAGGAGAAGCAAAAGAGAAAGATATCTCTGAAGGTATGGTTATTTTGCCTGGACTGGTGGTTCTGTTGTAGGAGCAACTCAAAAACAGTGTATGAGAAAGGATAGAAGGAGTGTCTCGTAATCAGCCAACTGGAAGGAAAGGAGCAACATACATAACCAATCCAGAATACAACCAGACAGCCCAAGTTAACAACATAAAGGCCACCCCAAAAGCAACAAGTGGAGAAAATCTAGGAGACTGCAACACTGAACTCTACAAATCTCCTAACACAGAAGGGTGGTCATCAAAGGCAAGGAAGCAAAGCAGATTAATCCAAGGAAAAAAAGGAAACAAGCAACAACATGTACCCAAAATGGGAGAAAAAAGAATCAGTCCATCACCAAAAGGAAAGGAAGAATCCCCAGAAAGATCACCAAATGAAACAGAGGCACATGATATATCAGATAAGGAATTCAAAAGGATGATGATAGAGAAGCTCAATGAGCTCAGCCAGCTCAAAGAAAACTATAAACAACTCCAGGGAAGTGACAAGGAACTTACTGAGAGCTACACCAGCATCAAAAAGGACTTAGAGACTATCAGTAAGAGCCAGGAGGAAATGAAGAATACAATTTCTGAATTGAAGAATACAGAAGAAGGAATTAACGGTAGGCTAGAAGAAGCAGAGGACCGGATCAGCGAGTTGGAGGACAATGTAGACATATACTCCGAGACAGTACGAGAGAATGAAAAAAGGCTGAATAAGACTGAGGAGGGGTTAAGAGAGCTGCAGGACAACATGAAATGTAATAACATCCGTATCAATGACTTGGAACATAAGGAAGAAATAAACTGTCAACCAGTACAGAAAGAAGAAACAAGAATTGGAAAAAAAAAAAAAAAAAATGAGGCGAGACCCAGGAACCTCTGGGACAACTTTAAAGATGCCGATATCTGAAGCATAGGGGTGCCAGAAGGAGAAGAGGAAGAGCAAAAAATTGAAAACTTATGTGAAAAAATAATGAAGGAAAACTTCCCTAATTTGGTGGAGGAAATACACATACAAGTCCAGGAAGCACAGAGTCCCAAACAAGCTAGACCCACGGAGGACCACACCAAGACACATCATCATTAAAATGTCAAAGGTTAAGGCCCTGGCTGGTAGCACAGGGATTAAGGCGCTGGCCTGCGAACCCAAAGGTCGCAGGTTCAATTCCCCAGCCAGGGCACATAACCAGGTTGCAAACCAGGTCTCCAATCAGGTCTGTGGCTGGAGGCAGGTGAAACACAACCATACATTGATGTCTCTCTCCCTCTCTGCCTCTCTCCCTTCCCCTCTTTCTAAAAATAATGAAATAAAATCTTTTAAAAAAAATGTCAAAGGTTAAAGAGATAATCTTAAAAGTAGCAAATGAAAAGAAGAGTCATCTACAAAGGGATTCCTAATAAGACAATCAGCTGATTTCTCAAAAGAAACTTTGCAAGCAATAAGTTTTCAAAGTAATGAAAGCAAAGGCCTTCAAGATTAGTCCATCCAGCAAAGCTATCATTCAGACCGGAAGGCAGATAAAGTGCTTCCCAGACAAGGTAAAGCTAAAGGAGTTCATTGTCACCACACCATTATTATACAAAATGTTAAAGAGACTTAAGAAAAAGAGGATCAGGTAAAAACGCAGTTTGCTGACGGAAAAAAAATGGCTGCAGCCAGTTTAGCCGTTCTTTGCAGAAAAGTGTCAGCTGTCCTGAAAGCCTCCAGGTCGTTAATAAGTGTTCGGGCCCCTGCTAGCACAGGGTTTTCTCTTAATTTGTTGCCTGCAAATATTTCAAATGTCACATCTTTACACCAGTGTAGAATACTTCATACCACGTTATCAAGGAAAGGACTGGAAGAATTTTGTGATGACCCAAAGAATTGGGGGGAAGAAAAAGTAAAATTTGGAGCTGCATGGACCTGTCAGCAATTAAGGAACAAAAGTAATGAAGATTTACATAAACTTTGGTATGTTCTACTGAAAGAAAGAAACATGCTTCTAATTCTACAGCAGGAAGCCAAGCAGCAGATATTACCAATGCCAAGTCCAGAGCTGTTAGAAAAGGTAATAGAATCCATGGATGCATTAGATAAAGTCGTCCAGGAACGAGAAGATGCCCTAAGACTTCCTCAGACTGGTCAAGAAAAAGCTAGACCTGGTGCTTGGAGAAAAGACATCTTTGGAAGAATAATCTGGCACAAGTTTTAGCAGTGGCCTATACCTTGGTATCTAAATAAGAGATACAATAGGAAACGATTCTTTGCAATGCCCTATGTGAACCGTTTTGACAGACTAAGACTTGAGAAACAAGCCCGTATCCAAACAAGGAAGAAAAATTTAGAGAAAAAGAAAGCAAAACTTCTTCTGGAAAAGTTTCCACATCTTGCTGAAGCCCAGAAGTCAAATCTTGTCTAAGATACCTGAACTCTTAATTTACCACTTTTTCTTAGATGACAATTTATATAGGAAAATAACTATGTTAAGTGGTTTATAAAGAGTATAGTTTTAGTCAAACAGCTATTTTAAGTGTTAATATGGCATGCTAATTCTGGAAGTGGTCACACTTTTAAAAATCAGGTATAAAATTCAGATTAAGGCCCTGGCTGGTGGCACAGTGGCCTGAAAACCCAAAGGTTGCTGGTTCAATTCCCAGTCAGGGCACATAACCACATTGTAAGCCAGGTCTCCAGCCAGGCCTATAGCTAGAGGTAGGTGAAAGGCAACCATACGTTGATGTCTCTCTCCCTCTCTGCCTCTTTCCTTTCCCATCTCTCTAATAAAATTTAAAAAAAGAAAAAAGAAAAAGAGGATCAAAATTAGGAACTTTAAAAGGCCAACAAACTCCCAACTATCAACAACAAAATCTAAAAAGCAGAAGAGAGGGACCAGAATCAAAAGATGTGGGGAACATTCAGAGGGGTTTTGGAGGGAAGGGGAAGAAGAGGGAAAAGGCGCAGGGATTAAGAAGCACAGTTGGTGGGTGCAGAATAGACAGGGAGATGTTCAGACTAGTACAGGAAAAGGTAAAGCCAAAGAACTCGCATGACCCATGGACATAACTAAGGAGGGTGGGATTGCTGAAGGGAGGAGGGTGCTGGGTGGAGGGGAGCAAAGGAAAAAGAAATTAAGACAAATGTAACAGCATACTCAATTAAAAAATAGATCTGAAAATATTTTTTTTAAATAATTTTAAAAGATTATTTGTTGGGAGAAAGTAAAAGTGGCAAAATGTTCACCATGATGAATATGTAAAGAGCAAATTTGTGTTCATTTTACTATTCTTTCACTTTTCTACAGGATTTCAGTTTTTCAAACTGTAAATTGGTGTGGGGAGGGCACAATTAAGAAATGCCTCAAAACAGGTAGGCTTGGCAAAAGCAGTCATCATATTTGAGGATTTGGTAGTGTCTTAGGAAAAACCAAAAAAGAAGAAAGTAGATTTTAAAGTATTAAAATACATTATAGCTGATACAAAGTGGGAGCACCTTGTTTAGCAGAAAAAGAGGTGGTTTCAACTACATGGTAGGACTTGGAAAAACAGGCACAAGTAAGACTGGAGAGGCAAAGTATGCTCGCCTGAGTAGGCAGGATGAGTAAGCTAGAAGTGTCAGGAACTGAAAGGTGAAATAAAGAAAAGGAGGAAAAAGCAAGCTGAAAACTGCTAGAGCAGTTGACCGTGATTCTGTTAAGGCAGCAAGAGCATTTGGATGGGCTGTGTTGAAAACAAACAACAAAACTAAAGCTTAGTTTATAAATATAATCCAAAAATCATAAAAATTCAAACATTATGCAAATAGATACTGTGGAAAGGGAGATATTTTAATTTTATTGGAGATATTGAAGTAAAAAAGGTGGTAGAGCCCTGACTGGTGTGGCTCAGTGGAGTGAGTGCTGGCCTGCAAACCAAGAGGGTGCTGGTTTGATTCCCAGTCAGGGCACATGCCTGGGTTGCAGGAAGGTCCCCAGTTGGGAGCAAGTGAGAGATTACTGATGTATCTCTCACACATATGTTTCTCTCCATCTCTTTCTTCCTCCCTTGCCCCCTCTCTAAAAATAAATAAATAAACAGTCTCTTCAACAAGTGGTGTTGGGAGAACTGGACAGCAACATGCAAAAAAATAAAACTAGATCACCAACGTACACCATACACCAGAATAAACTCAAGATGGATAAAGAACTTAAACATAAGCAGTGCCACCATAAAGGTCCTGGAAAAAAGTAGAGGCAGTAAAATTTTAGATATCCTATGCAGAAATACGTTTACTAATACTTCTTCAAGGGCAAAGGAAGTCAAAGAACAAATAAACAAATGGGACTATATCAAACTGAAAAGTTTCTGTTCAACCAAAGAAACACCAGCAAAATTAAAAGTGAACCAGCTGTATGGGAAAATGTATTTGCCAATGATACCTCAGACAAGGGTTTGAGCTCCAAAATATATAAAGAACTAATGCAACTCAACACCAGGGAGATAGCCCAATTAAAAAATGGGCTAAGGACCTGAAAAGGCAACTCTCTGAGGAAGACATACAAAGGGCCCAAAGGTACATGAAAGAATGCTCAACATCACTAGTCATCAGAGAGTTGCAAATTAAAACCATGATAAGATACTACGTCACACCTGTCATAATGGCAATCATCAACAAATCAACAAACAAGTGTTGGCGAGGATGTGGGGAAAAGGGAACCCTGGTGCATTATTGGTGGTTGCAGCCACTATGGAATACAGTATGGAGTTTCCTTTAAAAACTAAAAATGAAACTGCCTTTTGATCCAGCAATTCCATTACTAGGACTATACCCGAAGAGTGCTGAAATACCAATTCATAAGAATCTATGTATCCCTCTGTACATAGCCAAGTACTGGAAACAGCCCAAGTGCCCATCATTGGATGATTGGATCCAGAAACTTTGGTACATTTACACAATGGCATACTACACAGCAGAAAAAAATAAGGAACTCCTACACTTTGCAACAGCATGGATGGAATTGGAAAGTCTTATACTTAGTGAAATAAGCCAGTCAGTGAAAGACAAATACCATAGATCTCACCCATTACAGGACACTAATGAACAAAACCAACAAATAAGCAAAACAGAACCAGATACATGAATACAATGAATTGATCTCAAGTGGGCAAAGGGGAGGGGGAGGGGGATGGAGGAGGCAAAGAAGGGGATCAGTTTAGTCAAGGAACTAGCATGGAAGAACCATGGACATGGACAAGTGGGATTGACTTTGGGTGGGGAGTGGGTGGGTGGGGAAGGGGACAGAGGGGAGAAAAAAGGAGATGGATGTAATACAACAATAAAATTAAATTTAAAAAAATATTTTAAAAATTGGTTTTTAAAATAAGTGGTAGAGGGATAAAATAAATATTAAAAAGCACTAATAAGAAGAGGAGATAGGAAGGACTTTCTAAGTGTATTTCCTATCCCTGTTAATCACACCATTTACCTATGTAGTCACTAGCACAGATGACAAGCCTGGGAGTCAGGCCAGGCTCTTTTCTATTTCTTTTTTCTTCATATCCAGTTCCCAGACTCAGGGAACCTTTGGTTTCTACATAACCTTCTATTTCATCTCCTTGTCTCACTTCTTGGTTACACTATTGCAGGAGCCTCTTGCTAGGGCTATTTAGTTCCACACTGCCATCATGATCTTCAGGTAACACAAAGGATCATTCTTGTGCTTGAAGTCCTTAACAACACTTCTTGCCTATAGGATGTACTCTTTGTTGACACATAGTTTCCTTTGTGCTAAGCCTCTAAGCTTGTACAATAGTACCCCGTTATCTGCAGAGGATATGTTCCAGGCCCTCCAGTAGATGCCTGAAACCATGGATAGTACCAAACCCTATATGTACTGTTTTTTTCTATATGTTCATACCTATGATAAAGTCTAATTTATAAGTTAGGCACAGTCAATAGGTTAACAATAATTAATAATAAAATAGAGCCCTGGTCAGCATGACTCAGTTAGTTGGGCATTGTTCCACAAAGCACAAGGTAGCCAGTTCAATTCCTAGTCAGGGCACATGTCTGGGTTGCAGGCCCTCTCCAGTTGGGGATATGCGAGAGGCAAACTTATCGAGGCTTCTCTCCCTCTTTCTCTCTCCATTCCCCTCTCTCTAAAATTAAAATCTTTAATATATAATAAAAGAACAATTATAACAATTACTATAATAAAATTTATTATAACTTAATATTACTTGCCTGTAGTGTTTTTTTTTGTTGTTTTTGTTTTTTTAAGATTTATTATTTTTAGGCAGAGGGGAAGGGAGGGAGGCAGAGAAAGAGAAACATCAATGTATGGTTGCCTTTCACCTGCCTCCAGCTACAGATCTGGCTGGACACCTGGCTTGCAACCTAGTTATGTACCCTGGCTGGGAATTGAACCGGCGACCTTTGGGTTGAACACAGTGGATCATCGTGGCTACTAGTGATTAATAGGCGGGGGACCTGGACTCTGTGGAGATGCTGGACAAATGGCAGATTCATGTCCCCAGTGGGACTGAGCGGGACAGTATAAGATTTCATTGTGTTACTCAGAATTGTGCATAATTTAAAATGTATGAATTGTTCTTTTCCAGAGTTTTTCATTTAATATTTTTGGACCATGGTTGACCATAGGTACCTGAAACCTAGGACAGTGAAACCGTAGATGAAAGGGGACTGTTGTATTATTTCCTTTTCCTCATTTTCATACCCTCATTCCCAAACCTACTTTACTACCACCTTTATTTCCCTAGAATGTCTCGTTTTATGTACGGAGTGTGTGTGATCAATTGGCAATAACTGCATCTCCTTATTTTACGTGCCTTTTTTTTTTTTTTAAGATTTTATTATTTTTAGAGAGAGGGGAAAGGAGCAAGGCAGAGATGGAGGGAAGCATCAATGTATGGTTGCCTTTCATCTGCCTCTATGTACAGACCTGCCTGGAAGCCTGGCTTGCAACCTGCTTATGTGCCCTGGCTGGGAATTGAACCAGTGACCTTTGGGTTTGCAGGCTGGCGCCTTATCTACTGTGCCACTAGCCAGGGCTGTGTACTTCTTACTAATTTTGAAAAACTGTGTCTCTGAGGTTATGATTTAACATCATTGTTTCAGATATAAAGTATTAAATTCTGAGGGCAACAGTCATGTCAAAGGAATACAGTGTTAGAGCAACTGCATGCAGGGCCAACTGCTAAGGAAATTGCAGACTTCAGTAACATCCCTTTATATATAGTTTACAATGTGAAGAAGGTGTACGATGCTGATTCTGATGTCACCACACCAACAAGGGGAACACATAAGGTACACAAGGATTGCACAATTGTACACAGAATCCAGGAGATCATCAGTGAAGATCCAGGAAAGTCGATGGGCAAGAGAACTGCTGATGTCAGATGCAATGATTTGCAAGATTATTGCTGAAGATATCAGACACAGACACACAGCGTGTGTTCTTAGAAGAGGTCAGTTTATGACACAGCAAAGGAAAGGCGCTTTGAAAAAGCAAGGAAACTGCGAACAATATTGAAAATCCCAAAGGAAAATAACTCTGATTTTCTTCTCCAATGAAAAGAATTTTCAGAAGGACCAAATAGTCACCAGAAGAAATAACAGGTAGCTCTGTGAGAATCTTAATGAAGTCCCAATTGTCATTAAAATGAAATTTCCTGCTACAGCAATGGTGTTAGGTGGTGTCAGCAATGAAGGAGATACCATGACCCCTCAGTTTTTCTCACAAGGCTTAAAGGTGACTGCTGATGTTTACCTTGACGTTTTGAGATAAGTGGTTATACCGTGGATGAAGCAATGCACAAATAGATGTCATTTTATCTTCCAACAAGATGGTGCACCAGCATATAACGCCAGAAAGGGGCAAGAATTTCTCATTGTCAAGGTTCTTGAATTCTGGTCAAAGGAAACCTGGCTGCCGAGTTCACCAGATGCAAATCCTTTAGACTATTACATATGCAACATATGTGAGAGAGAAGTTAAACAATCTCATTCCAATAAAGAGGCTGTTAAAGCTAAGATTGAAAACATGATGATGTCTGTGGACAAAGAAAAGTTAATTAAAGCATGCTCAAGATTCTGAAGTCAAATCAAATCTATTATTATAGCAAATGGAGACTTTTCGAACAGTTTAAAAATGACTATGTTTATGTATTTACATATAAGAATAAATTTATTTCATACCACACTTTTGTGGTATGTTTATTTTACTGAAATTTTGCCAATTGATTGCAGACACCCTGTTTATGTTCTTGACATAAGTCCTCTGTAAACATATATGATGTGAATGTTTCCTTCAAATTTGTGGCTTTCCTTTTTATTACTAAAATATGGTCAGAAGAAGAAAAGATTTTAATTTTGATGAAGTGCAATTATCAGTTTTTATGGTGCATGGTTTATGACCTAAGAAAATTAACCTAAGGTCATAAAGATTTCTGTTTTCTTTTAGAATTTTATAAAAATGGTAACCATTTTAGCTTTTACATTTAGGTCTGTGATCCATTATTAACTGATTTTTGTGTAGGGTGAGTGTAGATTTTATTGTTTTTCCATACAGATACCCAGTTGTACCAACACCTTCTTTTCACTGCTGAATTGCTTTGTCAGTAATCAGTTGACCATTGTCTTGGCTGGTGGCACAGTGGATAAGGTGCTGGCCTATGAACCCAAAGGTTGCTGGTTCAACTCCCAGCCATGGCACACATAACCAGGTTGCAAGCCAGGTCTCTAGCCATGTCTGTGGCTGGAGGTAGGTGAAAAGCAACCATATGTTAATGTTTCTCTACTTTTCTGCCTCTCTCCCTTCCTCTCTCTCTAAAAATAATAATAAATAATTTTTTTAAAAAAAATCAGTTAATCATTTAAGGATGTGTGCATTTCTAGACTCTTTCATTTTGTTGATCTCTATGTTTACCTTTGCATCAGTACCACACTATCTTGATTATTGTAACTTTGTAGTAAGTCTTGAAATCAGGTAATATGAGTTTTTCAACTTTTTTAAATTGGTTTGCTTCTTCTCAACCTTTTTCATCTCTGTATGTTTTAAAATCATCTTACCAAATTATATTTTACAATCTTAGTACTTTGACTGAGATTATATTATATCTACATATACGTACGTCTGTCTGGTGAACTGACATCTTAACAACACTGAGTTGTCTGATACATAATCATGATACTCCTCTCCCTATATTTAGCTCTTAACGCTTCTCTCAGTATTCAGTGTCCTGTGGTGTTCAGTGAAGAGACTTTACATCTATTTTTGAAATTTATTCCTAAGTATTTACAATTTTTGGTAATAATCCAAGTGAAAATTTTTAAGATTTTTTTATTTATTATTTTCAGAAAGAAGGGGAGGGAGGGAGGAAGAAAGGGAGAGAAGCATCAATGTGTGGTTTCCTTTCACCTGCCTCCAGCTACAGACCTGGCTGGAGACCTGATTTGCAGCCTGGTTATGTGCCCTGGCTGGGGAATAGAACCGGCAGCCTTTGGGTTCACAGACAGCTCCAATCCACTGAGCCACCAGCCAGGGTAAGTGAAATTTTAAAAAATTTCACTTCCCAATTGTTTGCTGATAGTACATAAAAACAGTTGAGTTTTGTTTGTTTACTTTGAAGCTTCTGACCTTGCTAAATTCTAGTTATTATTGCATAGATTCCTTTGGATTTTCTATGTAAACCATCATGTAATTTGCAATAAAAAGTTTTACGTCTTCCTTTCAAATCTATATGCCTTTTAGTTCTATTTACCCTATTCCAATGGCTAGAATTACAATGCTGAACAGAAGTAGCAAGAAAGATCATCCTTGCCTTATTCCTAATCAGCGGGGAAAAGCATTTACTACTTTACCATTAGCCCTGGCTGGTGTGGCTTAGTGGATTGAGGACCAACATTTGGAACAAGGGGTCACCAGTTCGGTTTCCAGTCAGGGCACATGCCTGGGTTGTAGGTCAGGTCCCCAATTGGAGGTGTGCAAGAGACAATCACGCATTGGTATTTCTATCCCTCTTTTTCTACCTCTCTCCCCCTTTCTAAAAATAAAATTTAAAAATCATTTAAAAATACTTTACCATTAAAGTATTTCAAGTCATGGTAAACAAAGGCCTGCAACCAAGAATACTCTACCCAGCAAAGCTCTCATTCAAGATAGAAGGAGAAATAAGGAGCTTCCCAGACAAAAAAAGGCTGAAAGAATACATCTCTACCAAACCAGCATTGCAAGAAATGCTAAAGGGTCTACTATAAAAATAAGTAAACAGCCCTGGCTGGTAGCACAGTGGATAAGGCGCTGGCTTGCAAACCCAAAGGTCGCAGGTTCGATTCCCCAGCCAGGGCACATAACAAGGTTGCAAACCGGGTTTCCAGTCAGATCTGTGCCTGGAGGCAGGTGAAAAGCAACCATACATTGATGTCTCTCTCCCTTTCTGCCTGTTTCTCTTCCCCTCTTTCTAAAAATAATGAAATAAAATCTTAAAAAAAAAAAAAATAAGTAAACAAATAAAATGAAGAAACAGAGAAAGCCAAAGAGGAATACAGATGCAAATGGAGAAAATGGCAATGAATAAGTATCAATCAGTAATAACCTTAAATGTAAATGGATTAAATGCACCAATCAAAAGACATAGGGTAGCCGAATGGATAAGAAAACATGACCCACATATATGCTGTCTTCTAGAGACCCACCTCAGAACAAAAGATCGACACAGATTGAGAGTGAAGGGATGGAAAACTATATATCAAGCAAATGGACATGAAGAAAAAGCTGGAGTAGCAATACTGATTTCAGATAAAATAGATTTTACAATGAAGGCCATAAAAAGGGACAAAAATGGACATTTCATAATACTTAAGGGAACAATCCATCAAGAAGAAAGAACTCTGATAAACATATATGCACCCAACATAGGAGCTCCGAAATATATAAGGAAAATCTTGGAAGACTTTAAGAAAGACATAGATAGCAACACACTAATAGTAGGGGATTTTAATACCCCACTATCAATAATGGACAGATCTTCCAAACAAAAAATCCCCAGAGATGTTGTGGCATTGAACAACACTCTAGAGGAAATG
>PVIW01005696.1:0-101190 GCA_004026585.1 Noctilio leporinus
AAAAAAAAAAAAAAAAAAAAAAAAAAAAAAAAAAAAAAAAAAAAAAAAAAAAAAAAAAAAAAAAAAAAAAAAAAAAAAAAAAAAAAAAAAAAAAAAAAAAAAAAAAAAAAAAAAAAAAAAAAAAAAAAAAAAAAAAAAAAAAAAAAAAAAAAAAAAAAAAAAAAAAAAAAAAAAAAAAAAAAAAAAAAAAAAAAGGAAACAAAAACCCACAAAAACAAAAATAAAAAAACTTCCAAAGAGAGAGGCTTAGGAACCTCTGGAACAACTTTAATTATGCCAGCATCTGAATCATAGGGGTGCCATAAGAGGAAGAGCATGAAATATTTAAAAACTCACTTGAAAAAATAATGAAAGAAAAACTTCTCTAGTTTGGCGAAGGAAATAAACATATAAATCTAGGAAGCCAGAGAGTCCCAAACAAGTTGGACCCAAAGAGGGCCACACCAAGACGTATCATAATTAAAATGCCAAAGGTTAAAGATAAAGAGAGAATCTTAAAAGCAGCAAGAGAAAAGCAGAGAATTACTTAGGAAGGAATTCTTATAAGACCATCAGCTGATTTTTCAAAAGAAACTGTGCAGGCAAGAAGGGGGTGGCAAGAAGCATTCAAAGTGATAAAAAGGAAGGACCCACAACCAAGATTACTCTATCCAGCAAAGTTATCATTTAGAATAAAAGGGCAGATAAAGTACTTTCCAGACAAGGTAAAGCTAAGGGAATTCATCATTACCAAGCCATTGTTATATGAAATATTAAGAGGATTTATTTAGGAAAAAGATCAAAACCATTAGCATTAAAATGACAACAAACTCACAACTATCAACAACCAAATCTAAAAAACAAAAACAAAGCAAACAACCAGAATAGGAACAGAATCATAGATATGGGGATCATTTGGAATGGTGTCAGTTGGGAGGGGGAAGGGGAAGAAATGGTGAAATGGTGCAGGATCAAGAAGCATAATTGGTAGGAACAAAATAGACAGGGGCATGTTAAGAATAGTACAGGAAAGGAAGAAGCCAAAGAACTTACACACATGACCCATGGACATGAACTAAGGGCAGGAGTGTGTGGGGACACTGTTGGAGGGAAGGCAGATCTGGGTGAAGGGATCTGTGGGAAAATTGTGACAACTATAACAACATAATCAATAAAATATACTTAAAAAAAAAAAAAAAAAAAAAAGGCCCACCTGGGTGGATGATGTTGGAGTGGCAGAATGTTATAATAGAAGAAATGAGAAGTTGGGCCATAATTTATGCAAGATTCCTCAAGCACCTATATCATGGACTGCTTGGCCTCTAAATTTCCCACATCCCAAATCTAACCACTTGAATAATTAAAATGGGATTTCAGAATGAATGTAATACAATACAATAAAATAAAATTTTTTAAAAAGAGGGATTTCAAATATAGCAAAAATAGTAATAATAGATGAACTTGGGTAAACAGTATTTGGGAGTTCTTGGCTCCATTTTTCGGCAGTGTCAAGTTGGGCACCCAAAGCTGGCCTGCATCTAGGGTGGTCCATATGGGCCCATGTCAACCAAGAGAACACAGATGTCTTCTGATCTCAGCAGTGTTTGGAAATTCAGCACAATCTCACAGGTTATGTGGATTTCAACACTGACAAATATTTTTAAAATATTAAATTCTGGCCCTGGCTGGTGGCACAGTGGATAAGGTACTGGCCTGTGAACCCAAAGGTTGCTGGTCGGATTCCCAGCCAGGACACATAACCAGGTTGCAAGCCAGGTCTCCAGCCAGGTCCATAGCTGGAGGCAGGTGAAAGGCAACCATACATTGATGTCTCTTCCTCTCTCTCCCTTCCCCTCTCTCTAAAAATAATAAATAAAATATTTAAAAATTAATTAATTAATTAAGGTTTTTGTAGCTGGAAGATTCTGACAACAAAATGATTGTGATTTGAAAAATAAAATGAATAAGAGTATCACTACTTACTCGATGAATAATGCCAGCTGAATGAAGGTGTTTAATACCACAGAGCATCTGGTAGAGAAGGTAGGACATTCTCTCATGGTCCAACTCCATATGAATAACCTGACATAAGTTAGCATCCATTAATTCCATAACCAAATACCTGAGGGAAAAAGACAGCCATGTATACATAAAAGTCACCCAAAATTCCTTTATGGCTATTAAACTAGAATCTTTATGAAGCAGTAATAACTTACTTCCTAGTCAATGCACTGGCTAAAGTAAAATAACTTTTCTGTAATCATTTTATAAGATATTTTGAAGCAAATGTAAATGTAACTTGGTAAAAGTTGTTTTCAAAAAAGGAAAACACAACTAACAATGCAATGTTTTTCAAGTTAAAAACAAAACAAATTTTGTATCATAGGAAACAGATCTTAAACATCCACATTCTCCTACATCTTAAAGTTATTTTTTGCTATGGAATCATTCTTACTGTATAGAAACCTATTGTTATTTCTCCCAAGAAAACTTGATCCCCAGGGACGTAATAGGAATATAGTCAATAATATTGTAACAAATATGGTATCAGGTGGGTACTGGACTTATCAAGGGATCATTTCCTAAGCTATATAATGTCTAATCACTGTGTTATATGCCTGATACTAATAATACAGTATGTCATCAGTAATTGGGAAAAAAACCAAACAAACAAAAAACAAGCCCTTGAACTAACTTTCCCCAGCAAACTACAGGCTCCCTTTTTATTCCCTTTGTAAACAAAACTCCCCAAATGGTGTCTATATTCACCATTTCCAATTCTTCTCCCACTTTTCCTTAATCCCACTTTGCTCAGGCTTTTGCCCCCATTACTCTGCTAAAACTGTCCTCCAGAACCCCAGTGACTTCAGTTGCTCAATCTGGCTGACAGTGTCCTTCTCCTCTCCCCTACTTTTTACTTGTGCAGCTCTGTGCTCAGTCCTTGGCCCGCTCTGGTCTCTATAGTCTCAGGGCTTTAAACACCATCTACAGATCATCAACTACAATTCATACCTTCAACACAGACCTCTCTCCAGGCTCATTTATCTAAATGCCCACTTCACAGTTCCATGTGAGTGTCCAACAGACATCTCAGAGTCATGTCCAAAGCTGAGCTCCTGATTCCATACATAGCTCTCCCAGCAGCCGAGAGCCCTGTCCTCCTTCAGGAGCTCAGGCCCAACCTCCAGGCATCATCCCCACACCTCTGGCTCTCACACCACACATCCTCTAAGAGCAAACCCTGTGGTTCTACTGTCAGAACAGTTTCAGCATCCAGTCTCATCCATTTACCCACGTTAATGCCCCTCTGGTCTAAATGAAGTCCCATGAGCTCTCACCTGAATTGCTGGAATCACTGCCCAACTGGTCTTCTGTATCCCCACGTTTCACGGTAGGTCCTCAACCCAGAAACCCATTTTAAAATAAAAGTCAGATGAGCTCATTCCTCTGCTGAAAGTCTTACTGGCTTGCCTTAGAATAAAATGAAATCCTCATAAGGGCCTAGAGGACCAACACTGCCTGACTCCCTTCTCATCCTCTCTCTCTGCTGCTCCCTGTGTTCAGCCACACTGGCTTCTTGCTGTTCTTAGAACACACTGGCATGCTCCCACTTCTGCTCCTTTGCACTGCCTGTTCCTTCCATCTCAAGTCCATCTTTCCCCAAATAGCAACAGGACTAACCTCCTTACCTCCTCCACGGCTTTCTTCAACTGTCCCCAAATCAGTGAGGTCTTTCCCCAAGCCCAATCACCCTACTTAAAACTCCAACCTAACTCCTGACCCCCAGCACTCTGGATCCCCTCATCCAGCTCCCTCTGCAGCACGGCCACGTCCCAGTGCATGACATCATTTCTGTACTTCTTATGTTGATTATCTCTCTTCCCTGGTTTTCCTGCACACTTTATGAAGGAAGATGGCCACCGGCAATTCTTAAGTAGTAAAAGGGATTTTTTTCTTGTTTTGGTTACTAAAGTATGCCAAGTCTAAGAGACAGTGAGCACAGGGCTACCCATCAAATATTTATTGGATGAATAAATACACCAATACATTCAGAATAAATCCATATTTCATTTTATTATTAGTAAGATAATTCCATTTCAGATTTTGGAAACACACAACATTTAATGACTTAACCGTTTAAATAATAATTGTAAATACATGAACCTACAATCCTGGGGAACTGGAGAAAAATATTTTATATTTCAGTAAAACAAATTAGTGGTATTAACACTCACTCTCTGCTCTGAACAATTATTTCCAGTATCCCTCATCTGTTAAGGATATGATAATCATCTAGGCACAAACAGTTGAAGATTATTACCATTTCCCTAATAGCTCTATTCCACGGAGAAAAGTAGCTAAGATAGCATTAAAAATGTATTGTTATCCAAAGTAAAAACAAAACAAAAAAGCAGTTACTTTCATAAGTAAAAAAAGCAACTACTTTGTTTTCTAAATATTCAGCTTTTAATGCACAGTGAATTACTGAATAAAAATGACACTTACACATCTTGAAATTCTTCTAGCGTTTTTTGTGGTGTAAACACATTTAACAAACTAATTATCTGAAAAGAGAAAATTAGTTACACCTCAGAATGTCAAAGGACTAAAAATTAAGTTTAACATTAACATCAAAAATGGAAAAAATACAGCAGGGCTCAGTATTTATTATTATTGTTACTGTTTTTACCAAAAACACTCTATTACATGATAGTTGAAAAGTTAAATGATTAGGATTCTCATCTTGGAAATAAGGTATACTTTTTTTTCAAGGCAAACTGAGGAAATTATTGATGGGCTATACTTTATTTTGTTTTTTTAATTTTTAAAGACTTTATTATTTTCAGAGAGAAGGGAAGGGAGAGAGGCAGAGAGGAGAGAAACATCAATGTACAGTTATTTTTCACCTGCCTCCAGCTACAGACCTGGCTGGAGACCTGGCCTGCAACCTGGCCATGTACCCTGTCTGGGGAATTGAACCAGTGACCTTTGGGTTTGAAGGCTAGCACCCTATCCACTGTGCCACCAGACAGGGCAAGATATACTTTTAATCCAATCACTTTTGTGTGTCTCTCCTAGTTTATTATTAAAGAATTCTAACACAATGTCTTTCTAAGTCTGAACATAAAAAAGGTAGGAATTATGGGCAGAAAAACACTAAATAAAGCAATATGTTAACTCTAAAAACTTCAATACTATGTGCAAATTTCTGAAATTTTAAAATATGAAGGCTACACTTGCACCTTTGGTATGATAAAGATGAATGCCTCAGAGCATTATTATATTTACTTAAAGAGGGTTCTAGAAGGGAACCCATTGTAGGGCTGGATCCTGGCAATGCGATGCTGCTTGGGCATCAAACATACATCCTCAATCATTTCAAATGACTGAGGGAAAAGAAATGATTCAGTATATAGAATTGAGGTGGTTGGCTATCCAAGGGATAAATAAAACTGGATCTACACTTCAGTCTTGACTTATACCAAGATAAACTTGGAATAGAACAAAAGATTTAAACCTAAAACATTAAACTGTAAAATATTAAAATATGGATAAACATTTATATAATCCTAGTACAGAAAAGCCTTTTGTAAGCATGACAGGAAACCTGGAAGACTTGATTCCAAAACCAAAACCAACCCAACAAAAACAAAATCAGTAGGGCAAAAGCAACCTAACTAAGGTCACATGGGAAAAAAGAGGTGAGGGTTGGTGGCTTGACCAAACAAAGATCTATAAATGCATACGGAAGAGGCTAACAGTCCAAGAGAAAAATGGACAAAGGCCATGGACAACAAATTCTCAAGAAATAAAAATAAATGGAAAGAAATTCAATCTCACAAATAAAAACAGTTCCTTTGTCATCTGTCAGACTGTAAAACAAAAGATCAACAATACATAGTGCAGGGAATTTTGGAATAAGAGATATTCTCAGATACTCTTCACAAAAGTGTAAAACTGACAGACAGTCTTCCTTGAGGTCAATTTGCCAGCATGTATTAAAATCAGAAGTGTGCATACTCTTGGACCCAATGCTCTTGATCAAGAAATTCAACTGGATGAGTGTGTAAAGATACATGTTAAAGGATACTCACTGCAGCCATTTATAATAGGGAAAAGCTGGAGACAATCTCCAATAATAGGTGATTGGTTAAATAAATGATTGCACACCTGTACCACGCAGCCATTAAAAAAATGGTTTATGTCCATGTTCATTGAGGTGTATAAGATCCAATGACATTCCATGAGGGAAAAAGCTCGGTGTGTGATCACACAGCAGACTTGTTTATGTGTGTAAGCTCACATATGCATGAAGATGCTCACCAAAATATTAACGACAGTGTTCGGTGTGTGTGTATGGCGGTGGGGGAAGTCAAAGACTTTTGTTTTCTTGTTTACATTGTTTGAACTTTAAAAAGTAATAACCATACTTTTATAACCTGAAAACAATTTTTAAAAATAAATAAAATAAGGCATACTTCAAAGAAATTAAAAACACACTCAAAGCACAGACTCAAAAGAATGAACTTACCTTAGTTTCGTACACCACGAAGAGCCAGCACAAATGTTAAAACATTAAGTGTAATCTTAATCACCGCCCCCAACAAAATAAGGTCACATGGGAGGACCTCCAAAGGCTCTTCCAGACTTAATATGATTTTATAATGTGGTAGAGTTAAAAAGATGCTCAGAGACCAAGTAATAGAGCATAAAATGTGCTTGAGTACCTCATTTTCTAGAAACTTTTTCTCCTTAAAATGTACAGTGCTTTGACTTCTGTGGAGATGCCAAGCACAGCTGTGTTGAACATAACATCACCTAATAACATTTACTTAAAATGGAAATATCTGTATTATAAGAAAAAAAGCTACTTACAGAACAATATTTTTCTAAAACATATTAAGTTTATTAATTTGCTAGGTCAATACTGATGCCATTTAACAGAAACAGATCTAGTAAAAACCAAGTGGCTATAGGGCTAACTGACATTCCTATCCCTGATGAGTGGCCTAAATTCCTACGGACCATGGTTCTTCTTGGGGGCTACATTTTCCCCAATGTTGAGAAGAATTTTATCAATAAAATATAACCATTTAAATAGTTAGTAAAAAAATTTTTTTTTACTTATTTATTTTCAGAGAGAGGGGAAGGAAGGGACAGTGGGAGAGAAATATCAGTTGGCTGCCTCCCACACTACCTCAACTGGGGACCTGACCTGCAACCCAGGCATGTGCCCTGACTGGGAATTGAACCGGCCACCTTTACGTCCACAAACCGGTGCTCAATCTGCTAAACCACACCAGCCAGGGCTAAACAGTTTTTTTGTCACTAGGTTTCCATAGGTCTGGGCTTAATGTGACCCACAAGACTATCACACCGCTAGCAACACTCAAGTATACTGAAGAAGCAAAGACATAACTTACATTTTTATGATTGACACATTTTAGGAGCACGAGTTCACGATAAGCTCTCTTTGCATGAGTTTGATTTTGAAAAGGCCGGCTTAGTTTCTTGACTGCAACATTTATCCCAAGAACTGTATCAAAAGCAGCACTATAATTAGGAAATATAAAAAGCAACTCATTAGAATTATTTTAAAAATACAGCAATGCAAAATGTACAAAGTATGATCTTTTTAAATGCGTAACAAACAAGGAAAAAATCTTTCTACTTGTTTCCACCAGAGGGACTTCTACACATGGAAAGCCAGGTGAGCTGGCTCAGGTGTGGGACAGACTGACACTCTGCAGTGACAGGACACTGCAGCTGCAGTTAGGATGAGGTTTGGCAATCCTAGGCACGTTGGCTTCTCGTTATCTTAGTTGACATTATTATGTTCAGAACCAAGTAATTTAATACAGAGCATGTAAGATCGATCAAGAAATGAAATCCTTGGTGGCAGAGTGGATGAGGCACTGGCCTGCAAACCCAAAGGTCACTGGTTCGATTCCCAGCCAGGGCACATAACCAGGTTGCAAGCCAGGTCTCCAGTCAGGTCTGTAGCTGGAGACAGGTGAAAGGCAACCATACATTGATCTCTCTCTCTCTCTCTCTCTCTCTCTCTCTTCCCCTCTCTCTAAAAATAATAAAATCTTAAAAAGAAAGAAAGAAAGAAATGAAATCTTCAGTTTAAATATGCCAGTAAATTGGAACAAAGCCTCTAGTTATCACAGAATAAACTACATTTTGTAATATCACAGTGGCGGGAATAGTTGAGCTCATGGGAGAATAGAATAAATCTATGTTTTGATTGAGTACATTTTTTCCCACATGTCTAAAAAGAAAACAGAAGCCAAAATCTCAGCTCATGGTAAATCCCCAAAATACAAAATCCCTAATGTAAGCAATTGCTATTTATAAAATTCTATGAGAAATCATCTCATACTAGTATAGTAAAAATAAAAATCTTCTAGAACCTGTGTTTATAGCATCTCCAGTTCCCATTTGAAATTCATGGTTCAGTTCCCTCCAGAAAATAGACAGGAAAAACTGAGCAGCTGACTGCATATTTTGTACTAATTTCAAATGATACTAATAGCACCATTCATGTTATTACATTTTGGCTGCCCATCAGGGACCAAATGCTGCTGAAGACCACCTGAAAACCCAGCAAACATTTAAAGTACCACTTTTATTTTTTTATCTTATTCAGTTTATAACATGACTTACATGTATTCAATTCTATGAACAGTGTTCTTTTGCCAAATAACCCTAACTTAATTCATCCTGCTTTTAAATTGAAGCCTGCAGCATTTAGTTAAGAATGGTTAGAAACTTCATGTCACTTTGGAGTGTTTCCTCTAATTCAGTTCACATTATGTATACATGCTTACACATAGAGTATGTAAATACACATGGCCACATATAAATGTACCATTCACATAAATTATAAAATGTTAAAGAAAAATCTATTTGTGAAACAAATCATTAATTAATGTATTTATATACACTTGTATTTGTACCTATATTTCTCACTCTCAGGAATGTGAAGCCAGACATATCTTTTTGGGTTTCAACAATTTTTGTCCAAAATGAGCCAAATGGAACCAATTCTGAGCAGCTGAGCAGGCACCAACTTCTTCACTCCTAGCTCCTGCTCCAGCAATGACTACCTTCCTGGTTTTACTTCCTGCAGTCACTTCTTAAAAGTAAAGGAGTATACTTTTATCACCACTTCCTCATTTATCAACATTAGAAATTATCTACTCCTTCCCCATTATAAAAATGGAGAATTCAGTCACTTACTGGAAACCTCACCTCCTCCCAGGTGTCTGCTGCTGTGGTACTTTCAACTTTGCCTTGGTTACCCCTGTAACTTTAAATAACAGGCCCGAGCCCCGGTTGGTGGCACAGTGGATAAGGCGCTGGCCTGTGAACCCAAAGGTCACTGGTACAATTCCCAGCCAGGTCTCCAGCCAGGTTTGTAGCTGGAGGCAGGTGAAAGGCAACCATACATTGATGTCTCTCTCCCTCTCTTCCTTCCCCCCTCTATAAAAATAATAAATAAAATCTTTTTAAATAAATAAATAATAGGCCCAAACTTCTGTTGCATCAGCTTCCAGAGGACTCCCCAGTGTATAAAATTAGACTTACATTCTATGCCCTTTTTTCCACAGCTCTCTACTCTCTTCCCTCCAGATTTCTGTCCTCCACAGTCAAGCCTGGTAATGTACCTATTTGATCTCCAGTTAAGTCTCTCAGTCTCTCATGTTTCCTACTTAGGATGTGACTAAAAGCATAAAATCAGGGCACAAAGTGTGCATATGTTTATATATGTAAATAGCGATGATTGCAGACCTGGACTTACATTTCATTTTCTAAAGATCACATGACTCTTGCTGTTGTTCATAAGAGAGATTGTTTCCAGCATCAAGGTCAAATGGAGTCTCTCTTCTTACATTCCATCAATTGTTGAAACAATGTGTCCTTTAAATTTGTTTTATACTTAGACCACGTTTTTTCTAGCTTTTCCACTATAAGTTTCTAATAAACATTTTTCCCCTTGTTGAGAAAAAAAATATTAACATACCTATTTCAGCTCATCACCAGTACTTCCTACCTTCTTACTTACATTATCTGGTGTTTGGCATCTATTACCTTCTTTCTGAAGGCCTATTCTTGGAATTTCTTTCACAACCTGCTGCACAACTGTCACCTGAAACTTCTTTGGATGGGCCACCATTGTTTTTTTCTTTTTCTTTCTTTCTTTCTTTTTAAATATTTTTTCCCATTTTTTGGCTGAGAATTTATTTTATTTTTTAAAAATAGTTTACTTATTATTTCTAGAGAGAGGGAAAAGGAGAGAGGCAGAGAGGGAGAGAGAGATATCAATGTATGGTTGGCTTTCACCTGCCTCCAGCTACGGATCTGACTGGAGTCCTGGCTTGCAACCTGGTTAGGTGCCCTGGCTGGGAATCAAACCCATGACTCCTGGATTCACAGGCTGGTGCCAATCCAATGAGCCACACCAGCAAGAGTCTCCACTGTTTCTTGTGTTACCTATTCTCATATTCTCTTTCTTGGCGTACATCCTCAAGGAATATCCTCAGAAAAAGTGCACAAGATATAAGTGGTCTCCCTCTGCCCTCACCCTTGATAGATTTTGTTACGTAAGTCCAAAATTAATCATCTCTTGGAATGCCATTGATTTCCGATGTTGAGTGCTGCCTGATAATCACTCCTTCCCTTCCCTTTTTGTTCCTCAGCTCAGTGATTTATCACAAAGAGACATTTTGTCAGCATCCCCAAAGCACCTCCACACCCATTATAATCACTGTCCCGCCTGTCCCCGTAACTGCTTCTTTTATGACAAACCCTTCCTTACCAGCTAAACATGCACCTTTAAGCTTCACCCCATGGTTTATTTTTGCCTGCATTTTGGAACATCTGTGTCTGACTTCTTTCACTGAACATTATATGCATTAGATTTATCCATGGTTGCTTTGCATAGATGTAATTCATTCTGTGTCATTGCTCTAATGTTCATCTGCATAACTATATGACATCATGTTTTCAGTTTGCAAACAACTACAAACAACATGGTCATAAAAACTCTCTTACACTGCTCTGGGTTCCCTGTATGTGCTTTTCCGGTGTGCAGATAGCTAACAGTGGTAATGTATATCTTTTATTTTAGTAGGTGGCACCAAACTATTTTCCAAAGTGGTTTGTTCTACCAATTTCTAGGCATTTTATTATTATTACTCTTATTATTGTATATTGGCCCTGTGTCTTGCAAGGGAGCTAGACATATTCATTAATTTGACAAAAGGGAGATGGATTGGGGTGGGGCAGAAGCCTCTAGGAGAAGAGTAATCCCTGGCTGACAGGTTCACCTCCGCAGGGAACTGGGTTCTGCCAATGACTTAAAAACACCTAGATGCAGATTCTTCCCCAGAACCTCTAGGTTACAGCCCAGTTTAGCCGACATGCTGATTTCTGCCTGTGTGATGCTGAGCAGAGAACCTGGGAAAGCCCAGTCAGATTTCTGATAAACGGGTGTTGTTTAACACCATAAGATTATTGTAATTTGTCATACAGCAAAAGAAAACTAATACATCTTCTCTTCCATATTTTTCAACCCTTTGATCTCTCCAGGCCTCATTCCAGATTATTTTTTCTAACTTATCTTTCAGACCACTAATTCTCTCTTCAGTTATATCTAATGTGCTATACTGCTAAACTCATCCATTAACTTCATATTCAATTACTATATTTTAAAGTTCTAGAGTTTGTTTATTTTAAGTTTTCACCTTTCCACCAAAATTTTTCCACTTTGCCTTTTATCATCCTGAATATAATAACATCATAGCTATTTTAAAGTTGTATCCAATAATGCCATTATCCCCTGAGAATCTGATTCTTTCTCATTGAGCTGTGGTCTAATATCTTTGTTTGACTAGTTATTTTTGACTGTTTGACCCTTACAAAACTGTTTGCCATCTAGAAATAATTTAAAAGGGAGTATGATACTATCTTCCTCCTGAGAGAATTTACATTTACTTCTGCAGGGTACCAGAAAGCACTAGCAATTCAGGTTCACTTCAAGTTCAAGTTCAGCCAGAGATGATTTGAAGCCCAGTGGCCTTCAAATCAGGGCCTTACAGGGGCCTTTCTTTCTGGTTCATTCTTACTTCCAGGATGCAGCCCTTTACTGGTACCTATCCAAAGCAAAGGAAGCTCAGTAGTCCCCTTTAAAGGACTCTATACTCAAATCCTTTCTCCAAGCTACACAGGCTGCCGAAGTACTACTACTTGCTTTCTCAGTTGCCCACTCCTGAATTTTCAAATGCCCTCAAGGGACATTTGGGGCTGAAAGAGCCCCAAATCCTGGGCTCCCCTCTTTGGGCTTCTGTCCTTCCACAAATTCTGGCCTAATAATTCCTCATTCATCTACACACTCTCTAGGGGCAAATGCTGAACATGGGGGTCAGCATGTTGGGAGCCAAATGGCACAACTGTTTCATAGAATATTTCTAGCCACCCATTTCATCTTCATTTTCTGAATTTGTCATCTCAATACCCACAGTGTCTCCAGGGTACTACAATAGGTTCTCTTCCTTGTTGCAAATGTCTCATCCACTTATTCTTACTTCCTTTGCTCTGTTTTATCTATATCAAGTTTCCAATTACTTTCACTATTTTAGAAACTTGTTAAAAGTTCTCATCTGCTGATTACTGTCCTCTTATTCTCTTTGATTTGGTGTGTAATCCATTATCTTGTATCATAAGTTCCAAACCATTCATTTTAGAGGTGAAACTGTTACAGCCTATAAAGACAAATGATTTGCCAAGGTCACCAAAACCTGCCACTTCCCATGAGGCTCAATCTTTCTATGCCTTATACCATACATCTTTTTCAGAGAAATTTTATGGTAGATGTTGTCTTTAGTTATATTAATATGCAGAAACTAAACCAGTGTAAGAACAGGACAATATTCTTGCTTACACAGAACTAGGAAAAGCAGAAACAAGTATGAGTGATGAGAACCATTCTGTATTAAGGATTTAACTGTCACTTCTAAGTACTGCCAGACATAAGATTAAATAATTTTTTGTTAAAGTTCAACACTTCATAGAACTATTTCCTAACATGAATGATCTTTATTATTTTGGTTGAACAACATGAGATTTTAGAAGGCAAGAGAAAAATGGAATATATATGAAAGAAACATACACACATTTTCCCCACGAGAGCTGCAAAATCTTGAAATTACTTAATTTTACTATATGACTTGCTGATATTTAGAAATACTTCAAAATGATAAACATTTAAAAACTTACTTTCTATTTAATTTTACTAGCATTTTTAGGAAAAATATTCTCATTGAATATTACACAAAGTTGATAGACACAATAATAAATTTGAATAGTAAAATTCCATATCTATTTTAAAATAAAAACCCCAAGAAAAGCAATGTAGATATTTATAAAAACAACCATAAATAAATCTCTTGATGTGGAAATTTAAGATTGAGGCATTCATACTAAGGAAATAATTGTAGTAACATTTTTAATGCATAAACAAAAACACAGAAACAATAAATCAAAGACAGTTGTGAAAGCAATTCAAAATTAGAAGTCAGATATTTTATTTTAATTCCAGCTCTTCCATTCAATCCATACCAGTACCTGCTCTTTGGTTTACCTGAACACCTGTTCCTATGTCTAGTTTAAATGGATGATCAACAAGCTATGTAAACAAGTACTATTGTTTCTATATTTCTCAAAATATTAAATCACACATGCACCCTGTATTACTTTCCTACTGCTGCTGTAATAGATCACCACAAATTTACTGCTTTGAAACACATTAGCTTATAGCTCTAGAGTGTGTGTGCGTGCGCATCAATCAAGCATGCGGTTCAATCTGAACGGAGGCTCTATCCCAAGAGTGAGATGAGATCACCTGGGGGACACATCATAGATGAGAAGTCTTGAAAGACCAGAGGCGGTATCTCAACAGACCTGGGGGGGCAGGGGCAGTATTTAGAGAAGAATCCAACCAGGAGACACATGGGACACAGGTGACAGACGTGGGAAAGAATCTCCCCTATCTACAGGGAAGGGGTCACTAAAGAGAATAGGTTATCTGGAAGTTAGGGCTTGATGACAGTGACACAGGTACACTTAGGCCCTTCAGTCACTGATGGGGAAGAAAGGGGTTCAACTGGCACCAGTCAGTTTCTTGATCTATACAAAGAGCAGCACAAGGTAATAACAGACCCTCTTCTTACACCATGTACAGAACACTTTCCTTACAAGGAACATAGAGCATAATGTGAACATCCAGGATGCTAGGACAAATAAAGTCAGGAAAAATCCTCAGAAGATGTGTGGGAGGAGTATCATGGGAAAGGTTTTTCTCCTGTCTGCCCAAGGACTGCCACTCCCAGAACCACCCCAGGCTGTAGCTTAGCAGGCACACAAAGCTGCAAGCCCCGAAGGCAGGCAGGGAGCACCACTCAGCTCCCCACAGCCAGCACAGGCTCTGGAGGAAAGTGGCCACAGGGCAATCAGGGAGACCAGGTTTCCAAACATCTATGGCCCCCTCCTTGCAGCACTTCATCTAAGGGCCAAAATATCCAAAGAGTCTAAGAATAATTTTCATAATTGTACTAACATTTCTAAAAGGAAATAGCAATAATCTGAATCAAGTTAACTAACCAACCCCTTTCCATGGATTCAGTAAAGTAAACTGAATGGAAACATTTTCATGTGGTAAGGAATAACTGGCTTGGGTTACACAGTTAGGTGAATTCAGGACACCAAAGAGCATGACTGTTAGCTGTGTGTGGGTTCACGAAGAGTTGCCATGACCATCAAAGTAATGAATTCTTTCCCGCACAGAAAAGAGCAAGCACATTTTTTGGCCTTTCCTTAGAATCAATGGGAATTTCCAAAAGATGAGACTGTGGATGGTGTTAAAATTTTAGTCTCTGTAAATTTCCTTCCTCCCACCTTTCTGTATGTGAATGAGAGCTCCTCTTACAATACTATTAAAATTGCCATAAATCATTTAAATAAAAATAGGAGTATTAAGAGTTAAGTAAAATTACTGGAAATATTCTGGTAATACATAACTTAAGCTACTACAAGTAAAATCACAACATATGTTATGCATAATGTAACATGAAACTATCATTTTATACAATAGTATAATATTGAGTTAAATATCCGTTAAAAATGACAAATGTCCTTAGTTTAAGGTACCTTCCAATTTATTTTTAAAATAATTTCTATGGAAGTGAGATTCACAAATAGCATAAAATTAACCATTTTACAGTGAACAATTCAGTGCCATTCAGTACGTTCACAATCTTATACAATCACTGTGTCAATGTAATTTCAAAAGATTTTCATTACCCTTTTTGGGAACCCCATATCCATTAAGCAATTGCTCCCCATGACTCCTTTCCCGCTGCCCCTGTGGACTACCAACCTATGTCTGTCCCTATAGGTATATCTGCTTTGGATATTCCACATAAATGGACTCATAAATGACCTTTCAAATTTGGCTTCTTTAACTCAGCATGTTTTTGAGGATCTTCCATGTGGTAGCCTGGATGAGTGTTTCATTGCTTTCTACGAATTATCTTCTATGTATGAATACTACACACTTTGTGTATCCATTCATCCATTGATGGACATGTGGGCTAGTTTCATCTTTTGGCTACAGCAAATAGTGCTGCTATAAATATCTGTATAAGTCTTCTCCTGAGCATCTGTTTTTAATTCTTTTGGGTATTTATCTAGAAGTATTTAATGGGTCACATGGTGATTCTAGGTTTAACCTATCGAGGAATCTCAAAATGTTTTCAACAAGTGGCTGCACCATTTTACATTCTCACCAGCAATGTACAGGGTTCTAATTTCTTCACATCTTTGTCAACATTTGTTTATTTTTGGTTTTGATCACTGCCATCCTAGTGGTGGGAAGTAGCATCTCATTGCGGTCTTGATTTACATTTCCCCAATGATTAATGACTAACATCTTTTCATGTTCATTGACCATTTGTCTCTCTTCTTTGGGAAAAGGTCTATTCAAATCCTTTGCCTATATTTTTAAAAATTGTGTTTTCCTTTCTGTTGTTATAAAAGTTCGTTATATATTCTGGATACTAGACTCTTATGAGATATATTATTTGCAAATATTCTCCCATTTTGTAGGTTGTTTTCTTACTCTCTTGATAAGTGTCCTTGGTGCACAACTGGATGCAGTCCAATTTTTTTCTTCTATTGCTCATGATTTTGATGTTACTTCTAAGAATCCATAGTCATGAAGTTTCCCCTCTATGTTTTCTTCTAAGAGTTTTATGGTTTTAGCTCTTATATCCATTTGAGCTAACTTTTTCATGACATGAGACAGCAATCCAGCTTCACTCCATTGCCGGTGGATGTGCAGTGGTCCCAGCACCACTGCTTGAGGAGATGCATTGCTTTTCCCACTGAATCACCTCAAGACCCTGGTTGAAAATTGGGCCATAGGTATATAGGCTTATTTCTGTACTCTCAGCTTTTAAAATTTTAAATCAATTCAGAACTTTCCACCCTATAATTCTACCACTGCTTTTACCAAAGGAGATTTAGTTTATAATGACATATTAGGAATTTTAATTTCAAAAACAGAATTTTTAAATGAGAAATACATTATCTATAATTTCATTATTAAACATTAAAAAAATAAAGATGACAAGCTGCATATACAAACTGAAAATCAAAACCAATCTCTGCAAAGCAGTATTTTACGAAGTAGCATATAATTTTATTGTTATTGGAGTCACGTGTAATGAAGTCATTAATTTAATTGCTTATCCTTTAAGCAGCCTTCTGTTTTACAATCAATTATGAACTTGTAGTCAGCCTTTTAATATATGTATTACATTAAACGCCCTTGATATCAGTCTTGCGGAATTACTTGTGTCAAATTACCATATCTTACAAATAAGAGATGGATTTTAAATCAAAAGAATGTTTTACCATCTAGAACTTTTTATTAACATCAAAATGTCCTAGTTAGGAGCCACCACTGACTTTATAACTTCTCCTGGCACACTGGATTTAAGTACCAGGGTAACATGTTATCATTCAAAAGTTAAGATCACCAGTAGTTTAGACACAAGCTGGGCATTCCCCCAAAAAGCCTTTCTCCTGCATTAGTTTGTCCGGGAGGCCCTTAACTGCCAACTCCTCTTGGCTCACTGGCCTCCAGCCACCAGGCCAAAGAAAGCCAACCCACTTCCCTGACCACATGTCACTACAATAGAGGATCAGTTACAAATGCTGGGGAAGACTCTAAATCCAATGTCTCTAAGGAAAACAAACTCCCCTACCACAGTATTCCAGAGTGCTCTCTTCTCTTTCATCTTGAACCTCCTACTACCAGCTGTAAACTGGTATTTAGCTTCATCACAGTTTCTTTTAGATGCAAAGGCAATTTTGTTTTTATTAACAAAAACAAAACAAAACAAAACAAAACAAAAAAACTAAAAAGTTTTGCCCAGAAAACTATGGGATAAGAAGTTTGGGGAGTGCTGATAACATAATCTAGAAAACGTGAAAAACTTTACCTTTGGCTGGCCAGTGATGTCGCGGCAGCTGACTGTCTTACCATGCAAGAGACTAAGGTTCAGGGTCAGACCAACAGTTCTGACGTTCTGGGCTGGACACATAGTTGAAGTGAGACACCAAGGAAGAGACAGCCAGCCCAACCCCTTCCCGGTTAATCCATGGGGTGACAATGACACTGACTGGCCTCATCCTGCCAATGAAGGGCAAGGCACTGCAAGGATGGCGCCTAGAAATGAACAGGAGTGATTGGGAATAACAGGGGGAGGGGGGGAAAGGTGGCCAGGATGAAGAAATGAATAAAACTCCAAATATCTGTTACAGCTCCCTGTCATACCTATTACTCTAGTATCATAATGGCAGGGGAAATGAAAAAGAAAAGGAAAAAAAAAAAAAAAAAAGAAAGAAACAAAGACAAAAGAAAACTGCTACCTATTTAATTTACGCAGCATTCTAAGAATTTGGGTTTGTATCCTACAATCTGACTACACATAACTAGAGCAATTAAGTTCATAAACCAATAGCAAAGAAAAGAGTATTTTCATCATCAGCATTTCTACATTCTGATGACTTAGTTTTACTTCATTTTTATTACAAAAACAACTCAATGCACGCTACTGAAACAGACAGAACTTACCAAACAATTCCTTGGGCTCCAGAGCCAATTGGTTTCAACTGCTGGTAACGCTTTAACACAGTGAAAGTTGAGTCTGCCACTTGCACACTGTAAAACTGACTATCACATTTACTGTCACTCATGATGTAGTGTCATGCAATATTCCAAAGGCTGTACAGTCGTCAGATTCCTTAAAAGAAAAACAGAATGAATATGCATTCTTATTGAAATTATACACATAGCTAACTTAATCGTGTTTCAAATATATTGTCATATAAGACAATGTGGCTATAAGTTCATAAACTCAGTTGGACCAAGTTCTGAATGTAAGCAAGAGGTAAAAAAATGCCAAGATATTTCACTGGTACAAGGGCATTATGAAAGGAAGAAAATTTGAGGCCTTGTGTGACCATATTTTATGGGACTGGATTAGAAAATAACCCCCTTTGGAGAAAAGAAATTGCACATTTTTTTTCTAGCCACCAATAGACTATGAGGTCTATCTGGAAAAAGTCCAGCCATTGTTCGTATGAGAACAGTTTGCATGACATTGATGTAACCTGGCAGCCAAAAAGAGTGGACTGGAATATGCATGTGTGAACAAGGATTATTTCACTGTACTAGTCAGTGGGGGCAGTAGGTGCTATTGAGTGAGCATGTGTGCTGTGTGGCCATCAAATTCAAAATGACTGAGTGAGCAGAGCAACAAATCTGCATCAGATTTTGCATGAAGCTTCAACATTCCCTCTCCGAAACTATCCAGATGATTCAGCAGGCTGCAGGAATGGTCAACTGGTGATCGACAGCTTCATCACGACAATGTGCCCGCTCATGCACCATGTCTTGTGCAGAGTCTCATGCAGAATTCTTTGGCAAAACATCAAATCACCCAGGTGACTTAGCCCCCTACAGCCCAGATTTGGCATCTTGTAATTTCTGGCTTTTCCCAAAACTAAAATCACCTTTGAAAGGGAAGAGATTTTTAGACTGCTGATGAGATTCAGGAAAATATAATGTGGGAGTTGACAGCGATTAAGAGAATGGTTTGAGGTCCCAAGGTGCCTATTTTGAGGGGGACTGAGGCATCATTGTCCTATGTTCAATGTTTCTTATATCTTCTTGAATAAATGTCTCTTTTTTCATATTACATGGCTGGATCCTTCCTAGACAGACCTCATATGTCACTATATGATTGCTTGCTGTAGGACGAGCACACAGGAAGCTGTCTCACCCAGAGAGGTGGCACTGTTTCAAATAATCACATCTGCAATTCCTGCAGAAAAACAAATGGACCAGTCTTCTTTTAAGTCCAAACATGCAAGTTAAAGGGAAGAACCAGAAAGCAAGTCCTATGTCAAAGTGATAGAAAAGGGGGAGGCTGAAGAAGAGCAGGCTATCAAAGGCCTGGTGATGCAGGTGTGCCAAGCCTGCTCATGGGTGTGCGACTGCCAGGTGAGAATGGTCCCAGAGAGCCTGTGTCCCAGCACCCACATTACTGGTGGGCAACCAACAACATGGATGCCATGATGCTCAGTCATGAGGTATGAGTCTAGCTCGGCAGGCTTACGAGCAGCCTTCTAGGAGTTTGGGCGGAGGCTGGGAGGCCCGCTCTGCCAGAGCCCATATGGTTTTATACAGGGAACAAGAGCACAGAAAATCACCACGCTGCTACCCTTATTTTCATGGTTCCCTGGCTCTTGTTTGACAATGTTTACTGAAAAGTCAAAAAGCTATTTAAGTCTGTCATTTTTTAAAACACGGCCAACAATTATATCATACAGGTGAACTTTCTATTCTGTTTAAAAACACAGAATTTAATTTTTATTCTACACCACAGGCACATTCTTGCCTCTTTGCTCTATCATTTAATATTAATGTCTACCCACTGAGTTTTTTAGAGTGATGATTTTTATTTCAACACAATGATGCCTAGGATTTCCATTAAACATAGAGATGAGTTGATTTTTTAAAGATAAGTCTAAATAAAGCATTTAAATCAACTGACCACTGCTTCACGTTGTTACTGTTCAAAGGCAGTGGCTAAGGCCCAGCTGTCAGTACTACTGGCCACAGTGACTGAGAGCCGCACCCCCCCACCCCCCCAGCATACTTCAAGGAGGCCAATGCTGCACTCGATTAACTATCACACTACTCAGGACAGCTGACCAAGTCACGTTGCTGCAGGGAGGGACCCAGTGCTCCAGGACAACGGGGACAGGTCTGTCTTGCTCACCCAGGACAGCAGGACAGGGAGAGCCTGTCCCTGGCACAAGAGGACATTCAATAGACCTTTGTTGATCTAACCCATAATGTAGCATCTGATGATTTCCTCACAATGCCATTCCATTTTACTGACATCTGAAAGAATATCCTTTTCTAAAGATTAGTTTATTTATATATAATTCTATTCAACGTTCAGGGGGTGCCTTTGTACAAGAAAGTGCCAACAAGTCATATAGTAGATACACAGCAATAGCTAGGCATCCATCTTGAAACAGCATATAGCTCACAACCGGGGGAGAAGTGTGAGGCAGGCATCTGTTATCCACGTTGTAATACAGGTTACAAAGAGGTAAGGGCCACAAGCAAAACGTAACTAAGTCAAGAGGCCCTACCTACAGTTGGGAGTGTAGAAAACAAGGAAAGCTTCATCGAGGAGGTGGCATCTGACCTGGATTGTTTTTGCCAGAGGGGACAGTAGAGGCACAGGGCTCAAGTTGATTGCTCAGACATGGGGAACTACTCAGCTGAGCAGAGGATCATAGACAGACTCAGCACAAAGGCAGACAGCCACTTCCACCTGCTGTTTCTCTGTCATATCGTACAGCAGCAGCGCTGGGCGCTCATGAACCATGCCTGAGCATCCTGTGGGTGAGGCCCTGTGCAGGAGCAGCCCGTGCACGCAGCCTCGGCGAGTTCAAAGACAGCGCATACTGGAGGCACACTCAGGAAGAGCCCGAGCCAGGAAAGAGCTAAAGCCCAGGCAGTGGGGAAGTTTTGGGGTGCGGGGAAGGAAAACATGTGCAGAGAGCTGAAGATGCTTCTGAGCATGACAAGCCATTTGAGATTCAGTTAGCTGGGTAGAGGGGGGGAAGCTAGAAAGAGAAAATGAGGCCGGACTGTCAGGGGCCCAGATGCCAGAGCCGCCTGGGCCTGAGGGCTGAGAGCTGTGGAGCCATCAAAGCACAGGAGGCATGTGCTCTGACCCACTCTTCATGGAGCTCCGTTGGGAAGCTGAAGAAGGGGTGAATTTGAGTGGACAGGATAGAAGACGAAGAGACCTGGCCAAAACAACAGGGCCATGGCAGGTGGGGGAAGAGATGCATGGTTTGGAAAAACAGGGTACACAACTCGCTGCCCTCAGAGGGGGCAGGAAAAATGAGGTTAAGTCTCTGGAAGTAGGCAGGAGACCCACGCCAAGTCTCTTGAGTTCAGCTTTGGAGCCTAAAGCACCTAAGGGAGAAGCAGCGTGAGAAACACCCTCCTTGTCTCAGTGACAGAAGCCTTCCTGCTGCAGAGGGCCGAATGGCTACCCAACAAGGGATGACGTCTGGCCGCTGTCCTGGCAGCCAGGTGTGGTCAGTGATCAACTATTAGCTAATGAGACACATGAAGAAGTCATGTGTGCTATCTCCAGGTCTTTTTTTTTTTTTTTTTTTTTTTTTTTTTTTTTAACAAAAAGCTGCTTGCTGTCCAATCTAGCTTTCTCCTTTGCTGCTGGCTAGGGGATGAGCTGTCACAGACTCAGAGATGGAAGTCATATGCTAGAGCCCCCACCAGCCAGTGTTCTGAATGATCTGGGGGCACAGAGATGTCCCCCATTCTGGTCCACTTGCCCACACTGAGACTGGCAGAAATGAGTCTCAACCTTGTTGAGCAAGAGGGGGGGCGGTACTCTCTCTGTTACAGCTGTTGTAACTTATAGTCTGACTGGTACAATATTAGGTTAGCTTTTATGAATTTTGGAAATATATTACATTGCTGGTTCAAGAATTATTAACATAATTTCATCTCAAGATTTAAAATACCTTTAAAATTAAAATAAACTATCCTTTTTAGACAAGGAAAACACATCTAAGAGAAAACTTGTTAAAGCCACCCTCTCTGTCAAGCTTGGGCCTCATGAGCATAAGAGGAAACCTCCAGGCAACCTGAGAAAACATGTAATTTAGTTATTACTGAAATCAACTCTGCTGAGATTATACTTTAACAAAATGGACACCAACTGGGTTTCAGAAAACAGCTTACAAATTGCGAAGTAGAAGAATTCTTCATGCAACCATGTTATAACACACTGAAGTTGTTCTCACTGCCTTTGTGTCCTGCCCTAGTTATACTGGTTTTTCACTCACTCCTGGTAGTGGGACTGGCAGTGGGACCGGGTGCCCACTAGGCCAGGAGCCCCTCAAAAGCAAGGAGGCCTTGATTTCCCTTTCCTATATCATGGCTTGATAAATTTAAGGAAACGTCCAGGACACACTCTGCTCCTGGGACTCTTTTGGCCTGAGTGTGGTGAGTGCATGCCTGGAGGGAAGGAGTCAGCCTGACCTTTGCTGAAGGTGCCTGGCTCCCAACCACCTTCCATTCTGCTTCCTGAATGTTGGTGATATGAAATGCTCTCAGCCAAAACCTCTATTTCTCTAAGACTGAGGACTCTTCTAGAGTCCCCTCCAAATACTAGAATAAACTCTACCAAGTCTATAAATAAATACTGGCAGGGCAGAACATTCTTAATCTGCTAAGAACCTAGAGTAAGAAATACTTTTAAAAAAATCTCTCCAAGTTAAATATTCTCTTAAGTATAAGCAATTTAGGTAGTGTAAACATAATAGTAAATCTCTGGTTACTTTTTATAAGTTAAAGCAATTGCTCTAACTATAGCTTTACATAATTTTCAAATCTTAAAGTGGGAAAGAATGCAGAATGTACAGTCCCCGTCTCATGGGGACATCAGCTACTATTCACTGAGTTCTCCCAACAAACATTCCCCAAGGGCCTCCTGACTGCCAAGCGTGAGGCAGGTGTTGTTGAGAGTCAGCACTCACCAGACAGTCCCTTCCCTCAAACCACCGAGAGCATAATTTTCATACCACATCTAAAGTGTCCTCAGGGTATTTATTCACAGGCTGCATGGCAGGAACCCAGCAGAGTGGTGTGAACAATAGATGGAGTATGTGAGTAAGAGGTGGATGTACAGGAAGGCTTCCTGGAGGAGGCAAAAGCTGAAAGCAAGTTTGTTCCCGATATCAACCCAGACATGAGGAAACTGATACTTTCACACATACCAACAAGAAGTAAAATGTTTTGAACGGAAAATAGGTAATATCTAATGAAAATTTCAAATACACATAACTTTTAACCTGGCAACTATAATTCTACATACGAATTCAACAAATATATGTACAAATATTCAAAAGTGTTTGTGCAAGGATGTTTGTAGCACTTCTTGAAATAGGCAAAAAATTTGAAATCACCTAATATGTACACTGGGAAAAACTAAACAAATTATGGCGTAAAAGAACAATAAAGCCATTAAAAACAATGGAGGAAATTCCAGTATTCATATGAAATGATGTATAAAATACATTAAAAAAAGTAGGCAAATTGAAGAGCAGACAAAGTATCAATCTGTGGAGACACACACATGCGTGCACACACACACAGCATGCTAGCAAGTGCACAGACAGTTGGAATGACATGTTCACTCTTCCCATTGTAACTTTCTGTTTTTGTAACCATGAACATATTTCACAATTAAAAAAAACTAATTAAACAAACACTTTTAAATGAAAAGCTGAAGAGTGGTCACTAGGACCTCTATGGGGAGGATGGGTTGGGGACAGATGAGACTGGAGCAGGAGGGTGGGTCGGGCTCTGAGCCTGCAGTTCTAAGTGCTCCCCCAACAGCGGCTGAGGTGCGCAGCCCTGTCCGTTCTGCAGATGAGGAAAGAGCCTGCAGGGTGGCACAGCCTGAATCTGAGCTCAGGTGTGGCTGATCACAATACCCGTGTTCCTTCCAATGCACGACTCTAATATCTCTAATTTTACTTAGAAAGTAAAGTGATGTGTCCAAGGATTGGTCAGAACCAGGCCAGAAAACCACTTTCATCCTGTTGGCTTCACTTCATCCAGACACTTTTTCTTCTGTTGAAAATGACTCAGTCACTCACAGGCTAAACCTTTTTGATCACACTAAGGCTTCACAATACCCAGGACATACAATATTTAAATTAGCTGACTGCTGTAATTAAAAGCAAATTTCCTCAATTACCCTGTTTCAATACTTGCTGCTAAAATTTTAATCAATTGTTCTTTTTTCCTACTTTAATTCCTATTAAAAATGTCATAGCACAACTTAATCTTTCTTTGATAATCAAGAACCTATAGCAACTCCAGGCTATTCTTCTGAACACCAGGTCACAAGCCATAGTACATACTACGATGAAGAACAACTAGTGTGTGGTTTTCACATCACCTACAGCTACAATCTCTTGGATCCAGTGAGGGCTGCTTCCCAGTGGCCCCTCACAGGCTCCTGGGACTGTCTTTTCTCCCCATCTCCAGCCCAACTCGCAGGGTTCTCAGTAAGGCCTTCTCATCACCCCCTGGACATGGCAACAGCCAAGAGCTCTTTCAGCCTTCAGTCCCCTTAACTCCAAACCACTGCATACACCCCATTCGGAAAGAGAGTTCTGTCCACACAAAAACCTGTGCACAAATGCTCACAGCAACTATATTTGTAATAGCTCAGGCTGGACATTGTCCAGATGTCCATCAATGGGTAAATGGTTAACTAGAGAGCAGTACATCCATACTGTGGAATACCACTCAGCAATAAAAATGAGTGAACTTCTACAAGATGCAACAACTTACGTGGATCTTAAGGGTTATTTACACTTAATGAAAAAGCCAATCCCAAAAGATCCATACTGTAAATTCCATTCATAGAACATTCTCGAAATGGCAAAAATAGAGTCTAGCAAAAATAGTCACCAGGGGTTATGAATGGGGGAAGAGGGGAAGAGGGGTATTGTGGTTATAAAGGGGTAGTGAAAGGAAGACTTGTGGGATGATAAAATAGCTCTGTATGTTAACCGTGGTGTGGTTACACAAATTTCCTCATGTTATACAGTGATGGAACTGCAAGCGCTCATTGGACTGATGTCACTTTCCTGGTTTGATGTTCTATGTTGTTATGTTAATATACAACCATTGAGGGAAACTGGGTGAAGGGACCCCTCTGTACTATTTACTTTTGCAATTTCTAGTGATTCCATACTGCAGGATAAGGAATTAAAAAAGTAAAAAAAAGATTTGTTAAAAATATGCAGTGATCATACTGCTCTCCATTTCAATTCCGTCAATAGCGACCAACTGCCTTTATTCTGGCCAGCCTCCATCCTCCTTCAAAGTCTTGTGACCGAGAGCAGGTGCACCTGCTTTTCCTACAAGTTTTCCCCTCCAGCCTTTCCCTTCAAACTGTGCCAGGCACGCGCCCTTTTTGCCACCACCACTAATGCTCTTTTCATAATGCATTGTAAGACTATCTCTACTTCTACTCTGTGAGCTCCTTGAAGGAAGGTGTGTCTGATTCATTTTCAATCCCCTACTAACTATGCAGTGGGTGCCCCGTGAGCACTTGTTAAAGGCAAAACAGAGTGGGAGAAGAAACGGGTATGGCAGCGTGATGCAGGATTCTGAAGTCAGAGGCAGACTCCTCAAAAAAAAAAAAAAACCCCGAACTGTTAGAACTAAAAACCAAATTCAGTTTAGTTGCAGGATACAAAATCAATACATACAAATCTGTTGTTTTCATATACAGTAATAATGAATTATCAGAAACAGAAATTAAGAAAAAACAATCCCATTTATAATTGCATCTAAAAGAATACAATACCTAGGAATAAATTTAACCAAAAAGGTTAAATGCCTATAGTATATATTAAATCATTGAAAGAAGTTAAAGAAGATACAAATAAATGAAAGATATTCCATACTCATGAACTGGAAGAATCATTATTGTTAAATAATGTCCATACTACCCAAAGCAATCTATAGATTCAATGCAAGCCCTATAAAAACTCCAATGACATTTTTCATAGAACTATAACAAATAATCCTAAAACTTGAATGGAACCACCAAAGGCCTGGAATGGCCAAAGCAATCTTAAAGAACAAAGCTAGAGGGATCATGCTTCCTGATTTCAAAATACATAGAAAGCTACAGTATTTAGAACAGTATGGTTCCCTGGCCAGTGTGGTTCAGCTGGTTGGAGCGTCGTTCCATAAACCAAAAGGTTGCCAGTTCGACCCTGAGTCAGGGCACATACCTGGCTTTCAGGTCAATCCCTAGTATGTATAGGAGGCAACCAATCGATGTTTCTCTGTCACGTCAATGTTTCTCTCTACCCCTCTCTTCTTCTCTAAAAGCAATGAAAAAAAGGTCCTCAGTTGAGGAAAATCAATCAATCAAACAAATATAAAACAGTATGGTACTGGCATAAAAACAGACATATAAGTTAATGGAACAGAACAGAGAGCCCAGAAATAAATCCACACACATGAGGCCTGTCCCAAAAGTATTGGCTGCACAAACTTTTAATTATATTGACATTGGCTTAATACTTTTGGGACAGACCTCATATATAGTCAATTAATTTACAACAAAGGAGCCAAGAATATACAATAGGGAAAAGACAGTCTCTTCAACAAGTGGTGTTGAAAAAACTGGGCAGTCCCATGCAAAAGAATGAAACTCAATCACTATCTTACATCTTACACAAACATTAACTCAAAATAGATCAAAGACTTGAATGTAAGACCTGAAACCATAAAACTGCTGTAAGAAAACATATTCGGTAAGCTCCCTGACATAAATCTTGGAGATGATTTTTGTACCTGACACCAAAAGCAAAAGCAAAAATGAATAAGTAACACTACATCAAATTAAAAAGTTTCTACACAGCAAAGGAAACTATCAACAAATTGAAAAGGTAACCTACTGAATGGGAGGAAATATTTGCAACTCATATTATCTGATAAGTGGTCAATGTCCAAAATACATAAAGAACTAATAAAATGCAACAGTGAAAAACCAATAGTCTGATTAAAAATGAGCAGAAGATTTGAAGAGACATTTTTCCAAAGATGTAAAGATGACCAACAGGTACATGAAAAGATAGTCAACATCATTAATTATTTAAAAAACAACAACAACAACAAAAAAAAACAAATCAAAACCACAATGAGACATCAGATCACACCTGTTAGAATGGCTAGTATCAAAGAGACAAGAAATAACAAATGTTGGCGAGGATGTACAGAAAAGGGAACCCTGTGCATTGCTGGTGGAAATACAAACTGCTACAGCCACTAAGGAAAAGAATATGGAGATTCCTCAAGAAATTAAAACTAGAACTACCATATAATTCATTAACTCCACTTCTGGGTATCTATCTGAAGAAAATGAAAAACTAATTAAAAAAGATATATGTACCCCCATATTCACTGCAACATGATTTGTAATAGCCAAAACATGGCAACAATCTAAGTATTCGTCAATGGATGCATGAATAAAGAAATTACGGAATACATACATAATGGAATACTGCACTCAGGCATAAAATAGAAGGAAGTCTTTCCATTTGTGACACCATGGATAAGACTTCAAGGGCATGGTGGTTAAGTGTAATGAGTCAGACAAACAAGACAAATACCATATACTCTTACATACAAAATATAAAAAACAAAACAAATGAGCAAATGAAGGTTACAGACACAGAGAACGTTGGTGGATGCCAGAGATGAGGGCTACGAGTAAGAGAAACAGGTGGGACTTCTCAACAAGGTGGAAACACAGAAAACACAGCTTGCCTCCTTGCACAACCACACCAAAATTACAATTGAACTACAGAACTATCACCACTCAGAACAGTCAGAAATAAAGTTGAATGTAGTCTAACGACTACAGAATTAAAGAAACCAGATCCATCAAGATGGGTAGGCGGGGCAAAGACGTGGAATGGGCTGGTCCCACATCCACGTGTGGTGGATAAAAATTTGGGAGAAATATCTTGGGAGCAAGGAGTCCCAGCCCCACCCAATGCTTCCCAGCCCAGGTTCCAGTGCTAGGAGGACAAGTCCCCAAAACTTCTGGCTGCAAAAATCAGTGAAAATTGAGGTGGCAGAAGAAACTTCTGTAGTCCCAAGCAGCTCCCCTTTAAGAATCCACGCAAGGACTTACTCAGGCTCATTCCCTCTGAGCTCTAGCACCAAGGTAGCAGTTTGAAAGGCACCAGTTACATACAGGGAGGAAATGAAGTGTCTGGTATTAAGGTAAAAGCTGGCGGACAGTTTTCTTCCAGACAGAAAGGCAAGTAGAAGCCACTGTCCCTTTTCTTAACCCTTCCTCTAACAGAAACACAGAGCCAGATGGCAGGTGCCAAATCTGAGACTCCATCAACCTGGCTAACATTGTTTGCCCTGCCCTGGAGATTCCCTGAGGCTCCACCCACCTAACTTATAACCTACCCAAACTGTTAATAGTGGCTTTTCCATTTGAGTAGATGGTCTTGGCTTATGTTTTGCAACTTCTTAAGTCCTATAAAACAAGCAACAGCTGGCCTCAGTGAGCCCTCAGCCCCTGTACCTACCTCTTGTGAAGTGGTCCCAGGCCCAGTACCAGCAGCAGTCAGCTGAGATTCACAGCTTGGCTTCGCCTGGGAACCTCCAAACACAGCTCTAGTAGCAGCCATCTGCAGATTGCTTTATAGCTCAGACAGGCTGGCCCCAGGCAGAACACAGATGAGGCTGACCTTGGCCTGTACCACCTGGTAAACCCCAGAGCCTATGCACTCTGTGGATAGCTATAGAGCACATCAGAGCACCACTACCTTGCACAGCTAATCCTCTACAGAGGTAAGTGGTCAGTGGTCCAGCCAGTTCTTGAAGCTGACTGGCCTAGATAAATCCCTCCCATTGACCTGCCAACAATAACCAAGACTGAACTAGAAGAGGAGGGTGTACTCAGTCCACATGAAGGGTGAACCTTGAATACCCAGTTTGGGTGATAGGGGAGGCTGGGCCACTGGATCCTACAGGACACCTACTACATTAAGATATGCTACCAAAATGGGGAGTCATAGCAGCTGTACTCAATACACAGAAACAAACCCAGGGAGGCAGGAGACAAAGTGAGGAGACAAAGAAACAGGGTCCAAATAGAAGAACAGACCAAAACTCCAGAAAGAGAACTAAATGAAATGGAGATAAGGAATCTATCAGATGCAGAGTTCAAAACACTGGTTATTAGGCTGCTCAAGGAACTCAGTGAGCACCTCAGCAGCATAAAAAACATCCAGTCAGAAATGAAGAGGTGAAGAGGTGATGAAGCCAGGAATCAAATCAATGATCTGGAACATAAGGAAGCAAAAACAACAAATCAGAACAAGAAGAAGAAAAGATAATCCAAGAAAATGAGGATAGTATAAGCAGCCTCTGGGACAACTTCAAGAGATCCAACATTTACATCATAGGGTCGCCAGAAGGAGTAGAGAAAGAACAAGAAATTGGAAATCTATTTGAAAAAATAATGAAAGAAAACTTCCCTAATTTGGTGAAGGAAACAGAAATGTAAGTCTAGAAAGCACAGCGTCCCAAAAAAGATGGATGCAAAGAGGCCCACTCCAAGACATATCATAATTAAAATGTCAAAGGTTAAAAACAAGAACGGAGATGGAATCATGGATATGGATAGCATTTTGATGGTTGCCAGATGGGAAAAGGTGTGGGGGAATGGGTGAATAGGTGAAGGCATTCAGAAGTACAAATGGGTAGTTACAGAATAGCCATGGGAGTGTAAAGTACAGTACAAGAAATGGAGTAGCCAAAGAAGTTATACACATGACCCATGGACATGAACAATGGCATGGGGGTTGCCTGAGTTAGGGATGCTGGGTGGAGGGGGGCAAACAGACAAAAGTGGGACAACTGTTAACAGCACAATCGATAAAATTTAAAAATTAAAAAAAAGAAAAGAAAAGAAAAGAAAAAGGCGAAGGGGGTCAAAAGGTAAAAAGGAAAAAAAAACTTATTCTCTTCTAGATTATACAGACAAGATTTAGAGGGTATTATTTCTTACAGTAATTGCCAAAATAGCTATCTACATTAGAGTTTATATACCATATATTCTATTCAAATTTTCAATACAATAAATACAATAAAAGACATCTACATTTTAAAAAATATTAGGACTTTGGAGTTGGACAGCAGTGGGTCTGCCACTTACCTGGGTGACCCTGAGCAAGCAATTACACTCTGCTATATAATGGGGATACCTGTAGAATCAGCCTCTGAAGACAAGCTGGCACAGGGCCCAGCACTGGTCACTGTCTCAGTGTCAGCTGATGTCAGAACTATTACTATGCCCATTAGTACTCCCCAAGCATCTGAATTCTGAAAATGTGAACTAAAATCTGGGAAGTGCAAAAGCTGGTGATGTGACTAATACTGGGTAAGCACCTCAGGGAAAGGCGCAACAGAAAGGCAGCAATACACAGAATTTACTTTTTATTCCAGGGCGTGGCAGGTGGATGAGGTTTCAGGTTATTTTCTGAGGACATATGCTTCACAACATATAATAGTTGCTGTTTCTGAGAGTACAGTTAAGAGATGGTAAAACAGATTTTGATTTCAGATTCAGAGCTGGTGGATTTATTACTGGGCTGCACTCATGTCTAGATACAAAATCAGACTAGTAGCATCAGTTGAGATACACAATATTTAAATAGCCTAACAAATTAAGTCATAGTTCTATAGAAATACACACACACACACACACACACACACACTTTTTGTTTCAGAAAAATAAGTTATTTTAAAACAACTTCAGAACCTACTTAACATAAAAGAGTTAATATTAATGCTGCATTTTTAAGAAAAAATAGCAGCTATCACAGATGTGATCCATTTATCCTTGGAATCTATTTTTACTATTACTGAAATGTTTTATAGTATGTAGTTTTTGCTTAAGAAAGAGACTAAGGTAAAATTAGCTGTGGGTGGTGGTGGTGGTAGAATATCTTACAGGACCAAAACTACAAAAACAGCAAATTAGCCCTGGCTGGTAGCACAGTAGTTAAGGCGCCGGCCTGCGAACCCAAAGGTCGCAGGTTTGATTCCCTAGCCAGGGCACATAACCAGGCTGCAAACCAGGTCTCCAATCAGGTCTGTGGCTGGAGGCAGATGGAACGCAACCATACATTGATGTCTCTTTCCCTCTCTGCCTCTCTCCCTTCCTCTCTCTCTGGAAATAATAAAATCTTTAAAAAAAAAAAAACACAAAAAACAGCAAATTAAATAACATCAAATTTGTTGAATTTCACCTTCAAACATTCAGTAAATTTCCCTTAGCTATAAGGAATTCTTATGTTAAAACAGTGACTACACTTGCTCAATATTTTTGTATCTACAATTAATTTATACCCAAACATTGTCCAAAGAGGATTTGAGGCATCAATTAAAAACATTTTAAGTGGCAATTCCAAGGCCAATATAAAATTGGAGATCCACAGTTCTTTTTTACAAAAATTAGCTCTTGTTGGGGGAAAGATATACAAACTTGCCTCTCAATAATTCATCCTTCTAATGACTCACTGGGCCTAAGACCGAGCATCCACTGCTGTTAACACTCAGGGCACCAGGCAGTGTTAACATGCCTCCAATAGGAGAGCGCACCCACCTAGGAAGGCACCAAGTCTGACCAACCTTCATCTAGAGCCAACAATGAATTTTGGGGAAATACAGAGAATAACCCAATTGCTTCAACAAATAACCTACACAAACAACTAGAAGCAGAATCTACAGGTTAAAAGACCTATCAACCAGCCATAATGTATGGACCTTATCTTGATCTTGATTCCAAAACACAAACTATTAAAGAAACTATAAAATGTATGGGACAATGGGAAATTTGAACACTGACTGGTCATTTGGTTATATTAAGAAATTCCTGCTTTTCCAAGTTTAAAATGACCTATTTAGAATTTGCTTGAAAATAATATGAGGAGGTGAGGGAGGGTGTAAGTAGCTGAGGTTAGGGATGGCACAAAATTGGCTAGGAATTGATAATTGTTGAAGGTGGATACTACTATGTTTTGTTTCATATATATACACATACATACACACACACATATACATATGTACATATGTGTGTGTGTGTGTGTGTATATATATATATATATATATATATATATATATATGAAAGTCCTCATCATAAAGTTGAAATAAAGGCCAAGTACAAATTCCATTATCCTCAAAAAAAAAAAAAAAAAAGTAAAAATGTCACCTTTTAACCAGGAGTAAAGTATGACTACATATTTAGATCAAAAATAGCTGCCCTGAGGTGTTGGCCTGCAAACCCAAAGGTCGCTGGTTCGATTCCCAATCAGGGCACATAACCAAGCTGCGAGGCAGGTCTCCAGCCAGGTCCATAACTGGCAGGTGAAAGGCAACCATAGATTGATGTCTCTCTCCCTCTCTGCCTCTCTCCTTCCTCCTCTCTCTAAAAATAGTAAATAAAATCTTTAATAAATAAATAAAAATATTTTTTAAATAGCTGCCCTACTGCTAAAACAACAGTGTTAAGAAAAAAATGTTTTACCTAAGCTTTCCTCACAATTACTTGCTTCACCCAGCACTTTTCCTTATCTAGAAAATTAAATTTATTTTAAATATATAAATTGAAGTGTACCCTCTAATATTATTTAGGGGGTGCAAGTAAATATTTTAATCAGTTAAATTATTTAAAGTTCTGACATCCTGAAAATTAAATCCCCAAGTAATAAATGAATAAATAATCAAAGCTATCCATGGAATGAGATGCCAAAATAGGATTATTTTTACCCCTGAAGGATCCCTGTGAAGGAAACAAACATTTAAAAAAAAGCTCTCTTCCTCAGCGCTGCCTACGGAGGTGGCAGCCATTTCTTACTTGGCACCATGGCTGCCCTCAGACCCCTCCTGAAACCTAAGATTGTTAAAAAGAGGACCAAGAAGTTCATTGGGCACCAATCAGACTGATATGTCAAAATTTAGAGAAACTGGCGGAAACCCAGAGGTATTGTTAATAGGGTGCGCAGAAGATTTAAGGGCCAGATCTTGATGCCCAACATTGGTTATGGGAGCAACAAGAAAACAAAGCACATGCTGCCCAGTGGCTTTTGAAAGTTCCTGGTCCACAATGTCAAGGAGCTTGAAGTGCTGTTGATGTGCAACAAATCTTACTGTGCTGAGATTGCTCACAACGTCTCCTCAAAGAACCGCAAAGCCGTCGTGGAAAGAGCAGCCCAGCTGGCCATCAGAGTCACCAATCCCAATGCCAGGCTTCGCAGTGAAGAAAATGAATAGACAGATTGTGTACACATTGTATTTCTTAATAAAACCATAAAATTAAAAAAAAAAAAAAAAAAAAAAAAAGGGCCCCAGCTCAGTGGATAGGCAGGCACTGCCATGAGAACCCAAAGGTCACTGGTTCGATTCCCCAGTCAGGGCACATAACCAGGTTGCAAGCCAGGTCGCAAGCCAGGTCTGTAGCTGGAGGCAGGTGAAAGGCAACCCTACATTGATGTTTCTCTTCCTTTCTGCCTCCCTCCCTGCCCTTCTCTCTAAAAGTAATGAATAAAATATTTTTTTAAGTTAAATGAAGGAAAGCATTATCTAGATGATATTGTTCTTCCAGAACAAATTAAAAGTCAAAAGAAGGGACCCAGGAAGGCATGCTACTCTTGGGGAGACCTGGGTTCAAATTCAATTCCCAGCTGCATGCTTTGAAGCAGAGTGCTGAGATTCCAGGAGCCCTCATTATCTGCTCTGTAGACACGGGCTTCACAGCTGCCCTCATGAGGCTTCAGGAACAATTCTATGAGAGAACCTGAACAACTTGCTCCCCTGGCCCCAGGCTGCCTTTCCAGCTCCTAGCACCTATTCCTTCCTGGGTTGCCTGTCCTGGAGATCCACGATCTTACAACCAAGCTGAATCAGGTCTGTATTTTGCTTGGCTCACAGTATTTTAAAAAATGTTTTAAATAGCTACTGCTCACATTAAAATAGCCAAAGAGTGGAGTTAACACATTTAACTTCTTATTTCATATATATATATATATATATACATATATTCATATATATATACATATGTATGTATGTATATATATATAACAACATTTATTTTATTTATTGATTTTAGAGAGAAAGGGAGAAAAGAGAGAAACTTTGTTATGTTGTTCCACTTATTTATGCATTCATTGGTTGCTTCCTATATTTGCCCTGACCAGGGATCAAACTCGCAACCTTGGTATATTGCAACAATGTCTAACCAATAGAGCCATCCAGCCAGGGCCAGACTGCTTTATAAAAATTGCTGAGTGAGGTCTGGTTCAGCAGGGGTCCCCCACTTCCACCCCATCTCTCTTACACCTGGTCCTGCAGGTTGCTTCCCCTTCCCACACTGGCTAAAGTCCTTCCTGCACCCTGCCCTTTCCCACTTCTGTGCATCTCCCTCCTGGCAAATTTCTCATTCCCCTTCAAGGCTAAATGCCATCCCCAACTGTCATCTTCACTGTTCCAGGGCAGAGCTGCTCCACTATCGCAAGATAACACTGCCCTGGCAGTGTATTCGTGTGTGTGTGTGTGTGTGTGTGTGTGTGTCTGCCTTCAAGGCTGGATTCTCAGGCTCTCTCCAGGAAAGGTCTCTGTTGCTATTGTATTTCTGTCTACAAGGCCAAGGAGAAAGCCTGACCTAAATAATGTAGAACTCAGTAAATGTCTTCTGAATGTGTGGAAGGACATCAGAGCTAAAATGTTATTAAAACGTAGGTTTTTAAAATATCACAGCTTGTTCTGTTACCAAATAAAGGGGTCAAGGACATGGAAATGTTTCACCCAATGAGAACAAGCATCTATCTGCTTCCATGTTTCACAAGTGAGTCACAAGTCACTGAATGCACAGATCAGCAGAGACAGCAGGCAGGCAGGTCCTTCATTCCCTCTCTGAGTTGACTCTCCTGAGTACTTCCTGTGTGCTTCCAAGCACCAATATAAAGCATGTGGACAAGCCAGACAGCTACCTGGTTTCCTAAAGCTACATCCTAGTATGGGAGACAGAACGTAAATAGGCAAATAAATAGAACTAGGTGAACACTGGGGGAAAATAAACAAAATAAGCATTGAATGACTAAGGGATGAAAAAGGTGGTCAAGGAAGGCCGCTAATAAATGAGACACGTGACCATAGAAAGACCTAGAAGCAGAGAGCTGTGCAAAGAACTGGTGGCAGCTCCAAACCCTGGAAACAGCAAGTGCACAGGTCTGCAGGTGCACGAACACACCGGGCTGCACCGGGGCTGCCTGTTCCAGGCAAGAAGATGGTGGGACCGCTGAGCAACGCTCCCGGCGCGGGAGTGGAGGGCAGGGGGGCAGGTCCCGCTCTGGGCACTGGGTGAGTAATGACGAGGCACAGGAGGAGCGTTGAGTTTGGGGGACCCTAGGCGGATGAGGGGGGCTTCTTGCCACACTCACGCCAGCCAGAGGCAGTATCCCGCCCAGTTTTCCGCATTTGTGCACAAGTTCCAGCCCAGGAGCTCTCCCACGCGTTCGTACAGGCTGACCACAACCCCATCCAAAAGGGAAGGCATTTTCCCCACTTTCCCGAGAGGAAAAGCGGGGAACTGCGAGGATCAGTGCCAATCTCGCGGGAACCAGACCCCGACTCCTGAACACCCCAGCGTGAGCGGGTGACCGCTGCATGCCACACAATCCCGAGGGGTGGTGCCCGCAGAACCACGGCAGGTCCGCGCGGCCAGGCGAGGCCGGGAAGCGGGCCCGCACTCCTGGGCTGACAGCGGGTGGAAGCGGGCGCCTGCCGCAGCCTTGAGGGCAGGGGCGTCGGCCCAGCCGCCTGCGCCCTCACAGCCCTCCGCTGCAGAGTCCAGGGCCCGCATGCCGGGTCCCGCGGCGCGTCACCTCTAGCAGCCCCCGGCCCCGCGCCCCTCCCATCTCCCCTCCCCGGCGGGGAGGGGCGCTGCCCCGGCAGCCCCAGCAGGGCCTAGTTCGTCGATGGGCTCACCTCTTCTCCCGCCGCTGCAACCGGGAAAAGGAGGGCGGGCGGACTGGCGGCGATGGCGCTGGCGGCTCCTACCCCGGGCTCGGCCGGCCGCCCCGCCCCGCCGCCGCCGCCGCCGCCGCCGCCACCGCCGCCGCCGCGGGTGTGAGGGGCGCCGGGGCGCTTCGACCCTTCCGGTCCGGTAGCCTTCGCCGCCGCCGCCGCCTCCAAGGCTCCCAGCCTGAGCGATCGGAACGCAGGCCAATCAGCGCGCAGGAGTCCGAAAGGGCGCGACCAATAGTACCAGGGGGCGGGCCGCTGCGGGGCGGTGGGCGGAGCCGGAGGCTCTAGCCTGCTGGAGAGGCTGTGGGCAGGACTCCGAACGCCCGCCAAATCAGCTGTACTGCGGGGTTCCGCGGCGCTGCTGTCCGAGGCGGAGCCGGCGGCTTGGCGAAACGGCGGGACAGGGAGCAGGCCCACGAGGCTGCAGGTGCAAACTGGCGGCAGCGAGGTGGCCTAGACAGGGACAGAGCCAACCGGTTAAGGGAGAGTGGGGTGTCTCGGCGCCCGTGACGCCGGCGTGCACTGGCCCGGTGAGGCGGAGGCTGAGCAACGGAGGAGTGGGAGCAGAGGTGGGGCCTTGGACTCCAGTGCTTCCTGAGAACGGGCTTGTAGCCGTGCGACCAGAAGTCAGGGAAGGGGAGGAATTGCCAAGGAGATGGCCCTGTGCAGGAGAATGTCCCTCTGTAGGTCAATGGCAGAGGGGAGGAGACGACAGGCTAGTGCGCCTGGGCGGGGTTAAACCAGTCCCAGACAAGGGCAGGGTCATAACTGGGGGGAAGGGAGTGCAGTGCCGAGGGCCCCCGAGGGTTTGGGATCGGATGACATTGACCTTTTGTGGCATGTCCCGCAGCCCTCTGGCCCATTGTCCGGGTTCCAGCGGGCCAGGGGTCGTAGGAAATGGGGGGAAGGCCAGGGTACAGAGGCTGGACACATGGCGTGGGAGCGGGGGGAGCGGAGAGAATCTTGAATGGGTTGGGTGGACTGTGAGGAAGGAGCAGTTGTCACAGGATGCACTGGCCTGCGGGGTGGCCAGGGTGTAGGCCAAAATGGGAGAAAAAAGCGGGACCCTGTATACGAGGAGGTCAGGGTCAGGAGAGTATGGGAGGTGGTGGCGGAATTTGGGGATGTCGGCAAGGCTGTGACCCGGAGCCAGGCTGGGGGTTCTCCAGAACTTCTGCGGAGGGTTGGGTAGAGGAAGAGATCCAGCCTTGGGTCCCTTTTAGACTGCCGCCCACCTTGGCCACCAGAGGGAGTTTCCTGAAATTGAGTCTGGCCTGTGTCCCGCTTGAAATTGTAGGTCCTGAGTGTGGCCACCTGGTGGCGTCCTGCCCGCATCAGTCCTACCCTCAGCCTCTCCTGCCAACTAACTGCTCCAGGAACACAACAGAAAATGAGGAAGCAAAATTCCCACCATCATGGTTTATGGGCAACTAATGAAGTCTGATGGTCCGAGCTGTGGTTTTACCAGGGATCACTTATGAGTGCTTCCGATCAGAACAGGGAGGGACACCCATTCCCAGAGGTACTCCAGTCCTGAAGGCACAGCACTAACCCGGAGCCCCCCTCCCTGCCCCCCCCGCTAAGTGAGTCCCAAAAGTCACTGTACACACACACACACATACCTGTACGTATTTCATGTTGAGTTTTCTGAAAGGATTCTGCTTTTTGTGTGTGTGTGTGGGGGGGGGTTATGAAATACAATGAACAGAACTGAGATGAAAAGGAGGCACTGGTCCACTGTTGGAAGAGTGCACAGAATTTTGTTTGAGGCCAACAAGTGAGCAGATCCTGTCGCAAGTGTGTTGTGGATTCAGGGAGGACACATGAGCATGACTGACAGCTGGCCTAGCCTGCCAGGTGGGAAGAAGAGGCTGAGGAGGCCTCCACCAGGTGGAAACCTCAAGGGAAGTTGAAAAGCCAACAGGAGAATCCTGGGCTCCTAGTTTATGGAGGAAAGGGCACTCAGACCCAAAGGTTCAGAAGTGAAGACCTGTGTGCTGTGTACAGGGACCCGCCTGGTCTTGTTGGAGGTAGCAGAGTTATGAGGACCTTGGGTGGGGTGGACAACACTGAGTTGGCTTCAGCTCCCTGATATGCCTTGTTTAGCCCAGAGAGATTTTTCACTACCAACTTTTAAAAATTGGGAGCCTTCACCTGAAAAATCTCAGTTTGTTTTCACTTGCATAGTTAGAATACAACATGGGGCCTACATTCCCAGGGGGCAGTGGTCAGCTGAAACTGAGTGGGAGCCTATTTGGGAGATGCTCCCAGTTTACCACAGTCCCCACCACTCTTTTTTTACTTACCCTTGGCTGCAACTTGACTCACCCCTGACCTACTGACCCTTGGGGGCCCTGGCTGTGGAAGTAAAGGACAGCTGTTGAGGGGTGTTAAGAAAGGAAGTGATTGATATGGGTTATTTTGGAAAGATTACTATGGCACATGAAGTTTCAGGGATAAGGGGCACAAGACTAGTTAGGGCTATTGCAAAGCCCTTTTTAAGAGAAGGTGTCAAGAGGAAGGAACTGGTTTTAAAATGACTTCAAGACTTTAGGGAAATGCAAATTAAAATCACAGTGAGAGACCACTACATACCCACCAGGTTGGCAGTACTGAAAAAGGCAGACAAATGTCAAGTGGTGATGATGTGGTACCACTGGAAGCCTCACACTCTGTTGGTGGGAGAGCAAAATGGAATATCGATTTTGGAAAACAGTGTGGCAGTTTCTGATAACATTCAACAAACACCAAATATACCACCCAGCTATCTTATTCCTGGGTATGTATCTGAGGGAAAAATGTCCATGCAAAAGATTGTTTGTGAATGTTTATAGCAGCTTTATTTAAAACTGTCAAAAACTAGAAATGACCCACCTGCCCACATGTTTATAATCCAGTGAGCGGATGAACTGTGGTACAGCCATCCAGGGGCTATCACCGAGCAACAGGAAAGACTGGCCTGCTGACAAGAGTACAATGGATAAGTAACAAAAGCATCATGCTAAGTGAAAGCAGCCAAACGTAAGGCTGCATTTTCTATGAGTCCATTTATTTGTATGACACTCTGGAAAAACAAAAATAGATCGGTGGTTGCCAAAGATCAAGTGGGGAGTGACTTACCAGGGGCCACATGGGAATTTTCTGGGATGCTAGGTATACTCTATGTTTTAATTGTGATTAGGTAGTACTTATTTGTCAAAACTCAGAATTGTACCCCTAAAAGGGTAACTTTTAATGTATGTAAATTATACTAAAATGATGTAAAGGAGAAAAATCTGTTTAAAAGGTGGAATTGTCAAGTGTTAGAGGTGGAGTACAGGAGGAGGATGGGTCAGGAAGGATGCCATGGTTCTTGGCTTGGTTTCCCCAGCATTAGCTCTGCTTTTGGCCACCCTCTTGTTGAGACAAAGACCTTCTTGAGCTTGCATCCAGACTGCCCACCCACCTACCCCTTTCCCCTCACCTTCAGCTCTGTGGTCCTGTCTATGTACCTTTGGGGATGAAGGCCTCAGCTCTTCCCTCCTCCTGACACCTCACTGTCCCTCTGCTGCCCTTGACTTGGCTCCTTGACTGCAGTGTCAGGCACTGCCCACTCACAGGGCCTCCCTACTCACAGGGCCTCTACCAGGGAGAAAAGAGTGTGGGTAGGAGGGAGAGCCCTGTCTTTACTCTCTGGGAGGGGCATGCTGGGGGCACAGGGCTGGCCCAGGGGATACCATGCTGACAGGTATCCATGGCTCCCATCTCATCATCACACTTGACTGGCCTGGGTCCTCCTGGGGCTCTCCATGTAGTTGTGCTCTTCTAGGCAAGGCTTTCACTGCTCCAGCCTCAGCTTTGCGGAGAGGGCGTGAGTGGTAGTCTCGGCCTAATGGGGATGCTGTAAAGACTCAAAGGGTTGGAACACAGATCCTGTGTGCAGTGGGTGCTTTTCTGCTGGCTTTCCCTGACCCCTTCCCCAACAAGTCATAATGGTTCAGCTGATAATGGAAGGCCATGCTGCACAGGATCGGGGCAGGGATGGCAGGGGTGGAGCTGGCCTCAGGACTGCAGGCTGGAGGGCCGGGCTGGGCCTTGGAAGTCATGGGTAAACTGTCCACCGCATCCTATTCCTCTGTGTGTTGGCTTCCTTCACGCTGTATCATCTGCTCTTCCACCACCCAAGGTGGTTGGGTCCACTGTCCCAAATTCAGTTTGAAAAGCCCCAGAGGAGGGCCCCTGTGGCTCCCCTGAGCAAGGCCTCTGCTTCTGGGCCTGGCAGTCAGGTGCTGGTGAGGACATGGCAAGAGGAAGGGCAGAGACAGTTGGGAAAGGCAGACGTCTGGCGTTTATTTTCTGGTGATAAGAAGGAGGATGTCTGGGTGGTCAATAAGAAGAAACCCAGACATTGCAACAGCTTTCTTTTTCTCAAGCAGCTGTGAAGGGCAGACATTCACAGTGAATGTGCCCACCAAAAGCAGCCCATCATCCTTCAAAATAAAAAGAGGGTCCAGTTGGAGAAACTGGCAAAAAGAAACTACTGCAATACTACAAGAACATCAGCCTGGGTTTCAAGACACCAAGGAGGCCATTGAGGGCACCCACATAGACAAGGTATGCCCCTTTGTAGGTAACATCTCAATCCAACGGCACTTCCTGCCTGGTGTGGTGACCGACATGAAGATGCAGAGGACCATAGTCATCTGCTGAGACTACTCCCACTGCATCTGAAAGCACAACCGCTTCGAGAAGCACCGCAAGAACATGTCAGTCCACCTGTCCCCTGCTTTAGGGATCAGTGACATTGTCACAGTGGTTGCATGCCGGTCCCTGAGCCAGACCACGGGCTTCAACATACCAAGATCACCAATGTGGCTGGCACCAAGAAGCAACTCCAGGAATGCTGAGATGCTACCTGCCCATTCCCCCTGACAAAATACAGTTATTTTCTCAGTCAGAGAGAGAGAGAGAGAAAGTGCCTGAGCCAGGGACACAGCCGGGGGCCTGGGACTGGCATGAAAACAAGCTGTTGAGTAGCTCTGTACCTGAATGCTGACCATAGTGGTTCCCAGCCCCTCCCCCAGGTAGCTCATGGAGCACCATCTCGTGGATTCTTGCTCTTGTCTGAAAGTCTGGTGAGCCTTAAAGCCTAAAGGAAAGGCCTGTCTCTCTCTCCATCTAACAAACCCAAACTCTCCCAGATTGCCCAGCAGTGAATCTCAGTATCGATAGGTCGCGCTATCTACCACCTTGAATCTGACTGGAGCCCAAGGTCACATGGCAAAGAAAACAAAGATGAATGAAAAACAGCATTTGGAAAGAAAGAGACTATATGGAGAAGAAAATTCCCAAAGGAAAATTGGCTACAGAGAGAATGGAAAAATATTGAGTCTTTGAAACATGAACCAGACGCCCTGGCTGGTGGCACAGTGGATGAGGTGCTGGCCTGAGAACCCAAAGGTCGCTGGTTCGATTACCCAGCCAGGACACGTAATCAGGTTGCAAGCCAGGTCTCCAGCCAGGCAGCCAGATCTGTAGCTGGAGAAAGATGAAAAGCAACCATACATGGTTAAAAAAGAAAGAAAGAAAGAAAGAAAGAAACATGAACCAGCCATTAAAAAAATTATTCAGCATGCAAATTATGTCCTTGCAGTCTCAGCTGAGGCAGCCTAGAAGCAATGATACGCCAGTAGCAAAAGCTCAACTTGAACCCAGTTCTTGTCTCCAATGAAGGAAACCGGGCTGACGGCAGGGCCAAGGCAGAGGGTGTGCAGGATGAGCCGGGAGCATCTTGTCGTGCATGGAAGTAAGGATGTACTTACAAAGGACACATGCAATGGGGGAAGGGGGGCATGTCATGAGGACATGAGAGCTGACTGAAAAAGCTGGAACAATGCGAGCAATAAAATAAATAGCATGGTATTGTGTTATGATTCAAAATATAAAAACAAATATCCATGAGTTCATAGTAGTAAAAGTAAATGATTTAATAAAAATAAATGGGGGAAGAACAAACTAATCTGTACTGAATAACAAATAGGTGATGGAGATGCTCCCCCATCAGAGAGGTGAAGCACAAGCTCCCTCCTCTGTACATGGGGATAAGCATAGTGACTTCCTCCCAAAAAGTATGGAAAGGGGGAAACACAGAATTGCTCAGACAGGTGACCACTTAACTCAGCAGTGATAAGCCATGTCGAAATATGTACCCTTGACATAAAGAGATAAGTTTGCTTTACTTCTGGAATCTTCCTCCTAAAACTGCATGACCTCAGTCTAACCATGAGCAAAACATCAGACAAACCCAAATGTGGGCCATTCTACCAAACAGCCACGACTAGTCCTGAAAACTGTCAAGGTCATCCAAAACAAGAGGGCTGAGAAACTGTCAGAGCCAACAGGAACCCAAGGAGTCATGTGATATGGTGTCCTGGAATGGAGAAGGGCATTCAATACAAACCAAGAAAATAGGGATAAAGTATGGACTTTAGTCCATTACAAATATTATATGTATTAGAATACATATATTTAGAGCATAAAAAGAGCTCTTAGAAATTAGATTGTGTTGGCAAAAATGAAAAAAAAATGTTTGTAGTAAACAGGTTGGGAAAGAATATTGAAGAAACCTCCCATTTGTTATAGTGAAAAGACAATAAGATGTACGATAGAAAAGATGAGAAATTAAAGGCCATTCCAGCAGCTTTGACCTCTGAATAGCAATGATGCTTATCCCCATCCCCTCCAAAAAAAAAAAGGAAAAGAAATCCACAAAAACATAATTCAAGGGATCTTGGTCAAGGTGGTGAGGTAGGTAAATGCCATACTCAAATCTCCCACAGCCACATCAAAATTACAATTAAACTATAGAACAACCAGCATTCCGAATCACCTGAAATCTAGCTGAACAGAAGTCCTACAACTAAAGATATAAAGAAGAAGCCACATGAGGACTAGAAGGAGCAGAGATGCAGAAGGGCTAGTCCCACATCCACGTGTGTCATGAAAATTGGGAGGGATATCCTGGCAATGGAGGTCCCCCCTGAGGAGCAAGGGGTCCCAGCCCCACACCAGGTACTCCAGCCCAGGGTTCTAGAGCCATGAAGAGAAGTCCCCATAACTTCTAGCTGTAAAAACCAGCTCAGATTGTGGCTGAGTGAGACAAAGGGATTCAGGAGACCCTGGTCCCTGGTGCTCCCTTTAAAGGGCCCACACATAGACTTACTTGTTCTGAGATCCAGCACTTGGTCACGAGGGACATATGGTGAAGAACTGAGTTGTCTGGCATCAGGGTGGGAGCTGGAGGGGCAGCTTTCTCTCAGAAGTGCTGGCGGAAGCCATTGGTCCTTTTTTGCCCTCCTCCCACAAAGCCAGCAGTGGGGAGGCACTGTATCTGAGACTCGATCAACCTGGCTGACATTAGTCATCTGGCCTAACTGAACCTGTTTCCAGTGGCTTTTCCATACAAGTGGTCTACCTTGGCTCATGCTTCAGACTTTCCTAAAATCTCTCAGGCAGGCAGGCTTTGTTGTGCTGTGTACCTCTTGTTAAGTGGCCCCAGGCCCAGCTCTAGCAGCAGCTGGTCTTGGTTTGCAGCTTAGTGTCTCCTGGGCACCTCCAGGCCCAGCTTAAGTAGCAGCCATCTGCAGATTATTTTATGTTCAGGTCTGGGAGCCCCAGACAGGACGCAAATCGAGTTAAGCTTGGCCTACACCTCCTGGGAGGACCCAGAGCCAGCAGCATACCTGGTGGATAGCTTCAGATCACATTGAAGAACCATTCAACACCCTCCACCAAGTTCACATTCAAGGGGTGGACTTAGTAGGCACCAGAGCTCCCCTGAAGTAAGTCCTGTTCTGTGGGGTGGGCCCTTGCACAACTGATACTCCAGGGTGTTGCAGCCAGTCCTTCCAGGCAATCAGCCTGAGGGTAAGTTCCTCCCACTGGGGTTCCAACAGCAGTCAAGGCTCAACTGTAACAGAAGGGTGCACACAGGATGGAATGGGGTGCACCTGCACTGCCCAGCTTGGGTGATCAGGAGGCTGGGCCACTGGACTCTATAGGACACCTATTAAACTAGGCCATGCTACGAAGACAGGGAGACATAGCAGCTCTACCTTAAACATAGAAACAAACACAGGGAGGCTGTCAAAGTGAGACAAACGTGTCCCAGATAAAAGAACAGAAGAAAACTCCAGGAAAAAAAAAAAATTGAGACAAGCAATCTACTTGGTTATAAGATCACTCAATGAACTTAGGGGTCCTTGTCCCCTCCCAGAGAAGCAGAAGTCAGACCACCACCAGCACCACCACCTACAACCCCTTCCCCTGCCCCGGAGGCTTACAGAAAGGTGGTAGAATAATGAACAAAAACTACTAACACAAAAGTCAGGTTGGTCATCACCTCTGGGGCCTAAGGATGAAGTTTATTTTTTCAGTTCTCATCCAGATAAACATATTCTGGCTAGTTTGTAAAAAGTTTCCTAGTCCCAAGTGTCAGAATTGCAGTAGTTTGGCCAGGAGGACAGAGTGCAGGGCAGACTTAACACCCTGGTTAATTAACATGTGAGGAGAGAAGGAGGTGGAGGGCACAGAGTGCTGCCAAGGCCCCTGGGTTACTGCCAACTCTCCCGAACTGGGGTTTCGGAACAGCTGCAGGTGGCCCCCACTGCCTGGAGCACTGAGTGGCGGGTGGGTTTTGGGGAGCAGCAGCTTCATAATGGGACCCCCTGTCTGCCGAGGCCGTGCTTCTGTTTGCCTCGGCCAGAGGAGAAACAAATAAGATTTCTCAATGAAAAATGGGATTTCTAAATCGTCTTGCCTCTCACTGGTAGGATATAAACCGGAAACGCAGTTCCCGGTGCCCCGTCCCCCTGCTGCGGAGGAGCACACAGAGGGATGGATAGGCTGCTCAGTGGCTCCCAAGTGCTCTGCTCTGGGCCAGAGTGCACACTAGCTAGCTGTCCCAAACACACCACCCAGCCACCCCCCCCCACCCGCACCCCCCGCCCTGGGACAATACCTTCAGAGGGAGTCTATTTTCCGACCCCACAAGGCTTCAGTACTCTGTCTCTGGCTCTCTACTTCCTGCCTGGTAGTATTAACAGGCTCAGTAAGTAGAACAGGGTCACTGGGGACAAAACACACATTTGAGAGTTTCACCCCTGTCTGCTGCCTTTAGGCTCTAGGCAACCAACCACCTCAGGCAGCAGCACGTGGCCAATGCCCTACTGCAGTTGCTCAGTGGACTCTCAGCAGGGTCTCACATCTCCTGCACTTTGTTCCAGCCTGTAAAATGGTCCTCATCTTCACACTAAAAGCACCAATAAGGCTGCTCCCACCAGACACCCCTGAGTCTTATTTTGGGGAGCCCTCAAAATCCAAATATTCAAAAAGAACGAGATGAACAGAAATCCAAATGCACAAAACGGAAAAATTATACCATCTTTATTGTCTTAGAATTGCATAGTTCTTTGATTGTGCAAGCTTTTAAATACAGGACAAAGGAACCCCCCTTGAAACTACTCTCTTGCATTGGCTGTTTCAAACATTTTTGCTATGGGTAGGAGCAGGGACCAAAATGCTGCCTGGACTGAAAAAGAGCCATGACCAGATGAAATAGACATTGGGGAGGTAGAAGAACTTAGACAAGAGGTAAGTAACCATTAAAGGAAGCTGAGCTTGGGAGGGGACTTATAGGAGGCAAAGGAAGATGGGGGAAGAGCTTTCCTGAAGTCGGGGCTCTGGATTCAGGAGCAGCTGAGAAAGGAAGAGGAAGGAGAAAAGAAGTCAAGAGGCAGTACCTTGTGCTCAAATCTGAGATGAATGCCCCCCACCAGAAGACTGGGTACAGTGGTTAGTGGGGGGCACAATCTGGGCAGGACCCTGGCTACAGAAAGCCACATAAGAGAAAAATAACTTAAAAGCTATACAATTGTCATTATAAATATTTTGTCTTTCAAAACTAACTAGTGTTGGTTTAAAAAGGTTCACAGTTTCTTGGAAGAGCTGTAGATTGCACAGTAGTGGAAAAGTCTGCTCTGATCCCCATGTGTAAACAAGGAGTCCCTTCTCCTCTGGTGACTTCAGGACACAGAGAAACTGTATCTGCCATAAGCAAAGCACTGGGGTACAAGGCACGTGGAAGCTGGCAAGCTCTGCTGGGGTCTAGGAGATGGGAACTGGTATCACGGGGATAGGTCTTGAACCCGATTAAACATGGTGATGGTCTCCACATTCTTCTCATTCCACAGTTACAGACTTGGCCAGATTTCTGGGGAAGTCGACCTAGAATGACAGAAAGCAACTGCTCAGGACCTGGCAGGTCTCAGCAACATGCTGTACTGTAAAACCTATTATCAGAGAACTTGAAAAGGAGACGAAGTTCCTGGTCACCAACCACGGGCTCCCTTGAGATCTGTATCTCAGAAGTGGTTCCTTATTCCAGAAACTTCAATGAACTGTGTAATGTTTGGTTCTTTCAATAAACACTTACTGTGTGCCTGACACATTTCAGTATCACAATTAACAGGACATGATTCATACTATTGAAGACAGCTAACACAATTTGTACTGTTAAATATTCACTTTTCTTCAGTGAGTATGCACTATACGCAGGAGACTTGCTAGTGTAGGGTGGGGATTGGGAAGGAAATGTGAGTGGGGACAGATGATAAATCGCTTCAACTCTATCTGTGATGTCTCATTTCATTTACAATAATGTCTTTTTAAAAAAGAAGTATGATAAAATGTTGGCATATTGTTTCTGTTTCTTTTGTGTGTGTGTTATTTTAAAAATTTCTCAAGATAAATTATCAAACTTCTATTTCTTTGCACAGTGAATTGTGTGTTCTTACACACTTGCTGGGAGATCATAAATTGGTTCTTTTTTGGAACATAAGTTGAAAATATATGTGAGGAGTCTCAAAATGTTAACTCATGTGCTAGACTGAAAACAAATTCTAAATATGGGATGAAGCTGTATGTACAAAGATAGTCACTGCAGGTGTTATTTATGCAGATGTTGCAAAAAATAGAAACAGTTAAAATAATTGATTGGCTAAGTAATTGTTAAACCCATGTTATAGGATTGTGGCGAAATACTGTGATTAAGTGTTGCTTGCAACAAGTTCAAACTATGAGAAAATACTCATATCAAAAAGGAAGATGTAAAATTTAACCCTTAATATAATCTTCAAAAATGTTGAGATTTGACATGTGCAAGGAAAAGACTGGAATAAGAAATTGAATGTGCTTATTAGCATTGCCTCTGGGTGGCGAGCTTGTGTCTCAATAACAGCATCTTTCACACCTTGCAGTTCTCATGCTGCTTTCAGAAGGTGTAAGTCACCTTAAAAAGAGTAATTTTAAATAAAAATATTTATCCTATGAATATTTACACCTGATAAAGACTAACTGGAACTTCAAGAAAACATCAGTTGGGAGGGTCTGTGGGAGGAGGGCTTAGGGGAGCCTCCCACTTTATGCAATGGCAAGAGCCCTATGGGAAGAGCTCTGTGTTTATAATAAAGCCCCATGGTTCTATCTTCCTCCTCCCTTAATTTACACTTTCCTTCCTAGAAATACCCCTCCATCTGGACACATGGGCTAGAGTATGCACGTGGCTGTCCTGTCTGCCTGAGCTGGGTTGCAACCCTTTCTTTTCACCCCAAATAAATTATTTTGGGTGATGAAACACCTAGTTGATAGTTTTTTTGGTTGACACACCAAATTAAGTATTTAAAAACAGAAAGCCCTGGCTGGTAGCACAGTGCATAAGGCGCATGCTTGGGGACCCAAAGGTCGCAGGTTCAATTCCCCAGCCAGGGCACATAACCAGGTTGCAAACCAGTCATGTCTGTGGCTGGAGGCAGGTGAAACACAACCGTACATTGATGTCTCTCTCTCCCTCTCTGCCTCTCTCCCTTCCTCTCTTTCTAAAAATAATGAAATAAAATCTTTTTTAAAAATAAGTAATAAAAAAATTAAATAAAAACAGAAAGGTGTTCTCGGGTTCTGTTCTGCCCTTTGCTGGGGGAGGCCCAGTTTCCGGACTTACGTCGTAGCCTCGGAGAACAGCCAGGTGGAAGGAGAGGAGCTGCAGGGGGATCACGCTGAGGATACCCTGCAGGCAGTCCACTGTGCGGGGCAGCTCAATCGTTTTGTACGCAAACTTGGCGCTCTCGGTGTCATCCTTGGAGCACAATATGATCGGGCGACCCTAAGGCAGAGAAAAGGGATCACAAAGTGTAGAGGTCCCTGAAAGCAGCGTCCCTCACCACAGCAGTTTCTAAGATCAGCGTTATCTCGTTAAAGACAGTGTTCTTTTGTGTTTTTGCTGGAATGATGGGTGAGGGACTGTGTGTGATTCACGTAAAGGACAGTGCTTGAAGCTTTCTGGTGAGTCTCTTACCTTTCCCAGGCAAGGCATGGCCACTTCTTGTTCTAATGGGGCTCCCAGTGAGTGGTGGGGGGCAAAGAGACAGACAAGAGAACCAGCAAGTAGCGAGGACCTTCAGGAAAGTGCCTCAGAGGCAATAAAACAGAGCAATGTGATTGGGGGACATTGTTGAAGCCTGGGACAGCCTCTCAAAGAAGGGTGGCATTTGGATTGAGACCTGGATGACAATAAGCCAACTCTCTGAAGGTGCTGGGAAGAATAAGTGGGGCAGAGGGAACAGCCAATGCCAAGGCTTAGAGGCAGGAAGGAGCTAGCACGCATGGGAAACAGAAGGAAGGGGCTGGATATTGGTCACTGCAGTTTGTCGGAAGCCACTGGAAGGTTTTAAGAAGCCAGTGTAGTAATTGTGTTCTGTAGCTTTTCTCTGACCTCCGTGCTGAGCCAGAAGTGGCAGCAGCTGGCTCAGGCGCATTGTCTGCCCCCACCCCCACCCCGCGCGCCCCCCCTCCCAACCTCACAGATGTCCCAGGATGGATTGGGGGGGGGGGCGCTCCACCCTTCCACCTCAGGACTCTGTAGTATAATCAAGAGCTCAGCTGCTCTTTGTCCCTTGTTCCTGGAAGTGCTTCTAAACTCTTAAGCTTTCCCAAGGACAGAAGTGTCTTTGTTTTTCATGGTGGGACCCTTGGACCACACCTGAGTTTACGCTAATGAGGTGACACACTTTGAGGATCTGGGCTGGCCATGCCAGGAAGACAGAGCTGGTAGTTAGAGGGTTGGGGCCTTGAGCCATGTCATACCAGCCTGACTTCCTGACCTCTAGGAACAGAAGAGGTGCTGGATGTTGAGCTCAATCACATGGTCTATGGTGCAGTCTACATAATGAAACCCCAATAAAATCTCTCAGACCCAGGGCCAGAAGCTCACTCAGGTGGGCGGGCCCCTGGCTGGCGACAGGCAGAGCTGTGCACAGAGGGCAACACACCTGAGAGTGCTTGCTCTGTGAGTCTCTGCTTTTGGCTGACCCTGATCTGTATCCTGTGTAATCAAACTGCAATAACCATATAGTGCTTTCCTGAGTTTTAGGAGTCATTTTAGGAAATTACTGAGCCTGAGAGGCTAGCAGGAAATTCAGAAGTGCAGGTGATCTGGGCACCCCTGAACTTGCAACTGCTGTCTGAAATGAAGCAGGCTGATGGAGAACGGTGTCCCCCCCTCCCACCGTGAATGTGACCAACCTCCAGGTGAGTCATGTTAGCACTACCCTCGGGGCTATCCACTAGGTGTGCGTCCTATGGCCTCCTTGCCTGGAACCTGGACAGCCCAGGGCTCTCTGGGTCACTGGGCCTCACTAAGGAGCTATCTCGCACATAGCTGAAAACTGGCCAGGCTCTTTAGGAATGTGTCCACCACGCAAGTGCAAGTAGGGGCCGAGGAGAGAAATTGCGATCACACCTGCACACTGTGATGGGGTGGGCATGTATGAAAGTGAGGAGAGAATGTCCTGAGCCGGCGGAGAGCCCTCACCTGTCGGGCTGTGATCTGCTGCAGGGCATTCTGGCATTTGGCAAAGCAGGGGTCCTTCATGATGACCATGATGATGGGCATCTGCTTGTCGATCAGCGCCAGGGGCCCATGCTTCAGCTCCCCAGCCAGGATGCCTTCTGAGTGCATGTAGGTTATCTCTTTAATTTTCTGGGGAAACACGAGGCAGGATGAGTGTCACCTTGGGCGAAAGGGGGCTGGAGAATATCAGCCAGAGGAGAGGACCAGCTGGGGGAGGGGTGACTCTGGAAAGGAGGGGGTTGGGGGCCACACGGCAGATAGATGCATGAAGCAGTCAATAGCACTGAGGGCAGCTGGCCAGGCCAGGTCCAAGGGAGAGGGCCGGCTGCTGCCCAGGGCATACATGAAGCCCAGCCCGTGTCTGCAAGCCAGCCCCCCTGAATGGACAAGTCAGCATCAATCTGGCTTTGCCCAGGCCCCACAGCCTTCAGGTTAAGGTTTGTAATGGTGGTATTGTATTCTGTCTAGATAGGCCTCCATTCAACCATCTGATTAATCATTTCCCCAATTCTAGACCATTAATAAATGGCAAAGGGTTGCTCCAACTTAAGAATCAAGCAAAGTCCCCTACACAGGGCTGTTACTGGCATTTTCCTTGTGTTTAGGAAGATCCGTCCATTCTATCCAGTTACCGCTGACCCCTGTCACTGGGCTGGTGAGTGAGGATGAATATGTCTCTCCCTGCCCCCAGAGCCTGTTAGTTGAGTCAGGAAACACTGTTTGAGTGTGGCTTCACCCTGCAAGCTGCAGACAGCTGGAGGGCTGGCCTGCGAGTGGTCACAGAGGGCCACTGTCTGGGACCAGCAGCTGTGTAAAAACTCCTTTCTTTCCTCAGACTAACTTGCAGATGCCATTAAATGGACCTCTTTCAGCAGGCACTGTAGCTGAGCCCCCAGATGACACCCCACCAGGCCTTGCTCTACTGTGACCTGAGGAGTGGCATGCTCTCCCTGCCTTTGGCAAAGGTCAGAACCTGCCCTGGGAGGCCTGGAAGTTGGAGCACTCCTCCAGCACTCTGAGTACAGTCTCCTCGTGGCTTGCCCCACCCTCCTTTATTCTCTGAATGTTCCTTGTGAACTTACTGCAAATGGCATTGCCTTTCCAATGGAGGTGGGGTGCGGGGGCGGGGGGGGGGGGAACGAGCAGCCACTTGGTTGCACAGGGAGAAGAGGGGAGCCAGGCTGGGTCCTGGGTGCTGCCTCACCCAGGACAAGGTCCGCCTGTCACCTCGGTTGAGCATAAACAGCAAGCGCACAGTGAGTGAGGGGCAAGCACTGGACCCAGGCCCCCGGACAACACTGCCCCCCCTCTAGGTAGCTCTGTAGCCTGTGTCAGTGTCCTGCATCTCGTCCTGGCCCCATCAGCTCTCTCAGGTCCCTGGGCAGCGTGGCACCACTGTGGTAGGTGGGGGGAAGTGCCAGTCACTGGTTTAAGCAAGGCAGGGCCAGTGAGACTCATTCCTGCAGGATCTCCAGCTCCTCCTGAACGTTTGAGGGGTAACAGGGAAACTCTGCGGGGACCCCACCCTGCAATGCTGGTCTGCCCAAATTCTCCCAGACAGGCAGCTTGTAATACCAGGCAAATAAGCAAAGTCCATATAAACCTGAGTTTGAATCTTAGGCCAATCACTTCTGCTATGCAATCTTGAGCAAGATAAATTTTTGGAGGCTCAATTTCCTCCTGGGTAAAATATGGACCATAACTATCAATCTCTCAGATGTTCAGGAGGTAAAAATCAGCTAATCCAGATGGAGCCTGGCATAAGTTGGCACCTCTGGGGCTTGCTTAAGGTTGTCCCACCCCTTTATCATGGGAGAATAAAGACTGGGATTCCCTATTTCTGTGTCCCCAGGGCTAGTAAGCCTGTGCTTGCTGCAGCCTCACATAGTGGACAACGGGCCTCCAAGGGCTCCCCTCCCCTAGCCTAATGCCCTGTCCTCCTTCTTGCCGGTTTTGCATGCAGGGCTGGTGGTATGGGGTTGGGTAGAGGGGGCTCACCAGGGCTCCTTCCAGGCATGTGGCGTAGTTGTAGCCCCGCCCCATGACCAAAAGGGACCTCTGCATGTAGAGTTCCTGGGCCAAGTCATGGATCTTCTGGTCCAGTGACAGCACCTCCTTGATCAGTTCTGAGTCATGCACAGAGCAGGGGGAGAGCCAGTCAATACAACTTTAACACAGGATTCACCAACAAATCACAGCGTATAGGACAAGGTCTGGGAACTCACATCACTGAGTACACCTGGCTTCCTTGCATTGTTTTAAGGAATTTTAAACCTAGAATGTTGTAAATAACTTGAGTTACTAACGAGGGTTTTGTTGGGGTAGTATCTCATATTTGTACTTATACTTTCCAAGCTACATGTAGAATAAGCAGGGAAGTGTTATTTCTAGCTCCATTTTATAGGGAAGGCAACTGAGTCCCAAGTTGGCCAGTTGACCTTCCAAATCAACACCCCTGTCTGGGTCCAAGGCCACGTCTCTAGACAAAGCCAGTGTAAACTGACCAACGATTCTCAAACTTTTTAGTCTTGGGACTCCTGTAAGCTATTAAAAATTATTGCAAATCCCTAAGAGTCTATGTTTTTATGGATTATATCTATCAATATTTAGGGAATGGTAAAATTAAAGATATTTATTTATTTATTTATATAAAAATAACAAAAACCCTATTATAGATATTTAAAATCAGAGAGAAGGATGGCACTATATTTTGCAAATCATTTCAATTCCTGACTTTCATATAAAAAATATAGTCTTGTATCTGCTCCCTCATTAAGTCTGTTGTGATTGACCTTTCTGTTCAAGTATAGGAAGAAAATGTAATCTCAGAGAAATTTGTAGTTGGACAAAGGAGGAATATTTAAATGGCTTTTTCAAATCATTGTGAATGTTCTTCCTTGATACTAAACTCAAGAAGCAAGAATTTCTTACAAGGGTAGATGCAAATGTAGAATGTGAAATCATGCCAGTAAATTATTCCTCCCTGTTACTTTAAAATGTGCTGGTCTACCTTGTGTTTATTCCAGTGGGTCTTTTACTCATGCATGATTTTGAAGATTTTATTTATTTATTTTTGGAAAGAGGGGAAGGGGAGGAGAATAGGAGGGAGAGAAATGTGTGCAAGAGAAAAATCAATGTGTGGTTGCCTCTTCCACACCCACAACTAGGGACCTGGCCTGAAATCCAGGCATGTGCCCGACTGGAAATCGAACCGACAACTCTTTGGTTCATAGGCTCATGCTCAATCCACTGAGCCACACCATCCAGTGCTTATGCATGATTATGTAAAATCACACATTGTCCATTTTGAAAACTATTAGTTCACTAGTTTTGAAAATGGACACATTTCACTATAAAAGGTTTTTGTTTTTTGTTTTTAATCACGTTCGTTAACATCACCATGATCTTGTCAGACGTTTTTAAGTGCTGGGAATGTGGTCAAGCTATCAGTTTTGCAAAATCTTAAGTTTCATTTGAAAGCTAGAAGTTTATCACTGGTAACAAATACAGTCAGTTGTTTTTCTCAGTGTTAGGCTAACTTGGTTAATTTTTGAGGAAATGCCTGCCACATACCCAGGTCAGCTTGCTACCCAATCACTTTTCTTTGAAATGTCCCTTGCACTTCAGCATCTAGTGGAAGTAGTTTACTCATACTTCCCATTGGTCATGTGGACCGTTTATTGCAAAGTAATAAGATGCATGCATTTTGCTGCATCATCTTAGGTGAAGCTAAGTGTATGGTGGCTAAAAAAGGTACTTCCTCTGCTGGGAAGTGGGTGGAGGTGCCAGGGATGGCCGACTCTGCCTTTGCAAATGTCAAAATGTCAAACGTCTTATTTATTAGAAACAATGTATTACTATGAACATAGTTTCAAATGCAAAGGGCTTGCAGACCCCTAGGATTGTGGACCACATCTTAAGAACTGCAGACTTAGACAGACATCAGGATAGAGTCCTGTTTTTGAAATGTTATTATCTGCTTAAAGTAAGAATGTTTTCTTGCCAATAAATTCCCAATATATTCTCTTGGCCAGACACAGATCCCAAGGCTTTGGGTGGTTAGGTGGTGACTTCGCATCATTGCCTGCCCTGAAATTGGCCCCTGCTCCTGGGAGGACCCAGGGCTGCCCCGTCTCTTAACGGGGCTGCCCCAGCCTTGCATTGGCCATAGAGTGAGGTCTTCTCATTTTACACTCTCAGGGCTGAGAGTGTAAAAGGAAACCTAAGAGGTCTCTGTGCTCCCTTGGAGAGTAAGTGGCTGAAGGAAAAGTAGCTGCTGGTTGTCCTGGCTGTCCCAGGACAGCCCCAGGTACGTGTGTGTACAGTGAATAAGTGACTGAGTGAATGAATGAGTGTGTGCTTCTGTTCAACAGACGTTGTATCTCACCGACAGTTAAAGATGGGACTGAGCCAAAGAGTTTTGTGAGATTGTGAAGGAGCTCCAGCCACATGCTTCTACTCAGGTATTTCCTGAGCACCTACTATGCACCTGCCTGGGCCAGGCACCCGGCATCCAGCAGTGATTGTGACAAGGCTGTGTGTGCTCACAGAGCTGACATGTTAGTTGGGGGTGACAAATCAGTACACAGGTGAACAGATAACTTTGGATCACAGCATGTGCTATGAAGAAAAGAAACAGACTGACATTTCATAGAGAGCTGCGGCAGAGAGTGGAACCTCAGGGTGGCCAGGGAGGGTCCCAGGAGGTGACATGTGAGCTGGGTCTTATGATAAGAAGCAATCAGCTGTTTGAAGAGCTGGAGGAAGGGGTTCTCTAAAGGAAAATACTAAAACTCTGTGGTGGAAAGAGCCTGGCATTGCTAAGAATTAAAGGTCAGTGAGGCCTCCAGAGTGGGAGCAGGGTAAGGGTACCCAATGAGGTCAGAGGCTGGAGAAACCCAGCATGCAGGGCTCCCAGGCTTGGTGAGGAGTGTGGACTCTAACCTGGGCCCAATGAGAGCTGCTGCAGACATGCAGTGGTGAGCATGAGGTTTTGAGGAGGAGGGTGTGATTGACAGCATTGCAACCCTGGCTGGTGTGGCTCGGTGGGCTAAGCATTGTCTCATAAACTGAAAGGTCACTGGTTTGATTCCTGGTCAGGGCACAAGCCTGGGTTTTGTGCCAGGTGCCCGGTCAGTCAGGGGCATGAGAGAGGCGATAGATCAAGGTTTCTCTCTGACATCAGTGTTTCTCTCCCTCTCTTTCTCCCACCCTTCCCCCTAAAAATAAATAAATAAAATCTTAGAAAGAAATTGCATCACTGGCAGAATCAGGAAGAAAGCACCAAATAGGCCACTGGATTTGAAGGTTGAAGAAAGTGTTATTTGGCCCTGGCTGGTAACACACTGGATAAGGCGCCGGCCTGCGAACCCAAAGGTTGCAGGTTTGATTCCCTAGCCAGGACACATAACAAGGTTGCAAAACAGGTCTCCAGTCAGATCTGTGGCTGGAGGCAGGTGAAAAGCAATCATACATTGATGTCTCTCTCCCTCTCTGCCTCTCTCTTTCCCCTCTTTCTAAAAATAATTAAATAAAATCTCTAAAAAAAGTGTTGTTTGGCCCTGGCTGGTAGCACAGTGGATAAGGCGCTGGCTTGTGAACCCAAAGGTCACTGGTTTGATTTCCCAGCCAGGGCACTTAACCAGGTTGCAAGCTGGGTCTCCAGCCAGGTCCGTGGCCGGAGGCAGGTGAAAGGCAACCATACATTGATGTTTCTCTTCCTCTCTGCCTCTCTCCCTTCCTCTCTCTCTGGAAATAATAAATAAAATCTTTTTTTTTAATTAAAAATAAAAAATGTGTTGTTTGGAACATACCAGGCAGTGACTGCAGGCCATGGATAATCTCTCGTCGTCTATCTTGCAGTGAAATTCGGTCTTCGGACATCATGAGGCCAAACATCACCAGGGAGATGAACTGACTGGTATAAGCCTGTGGACAAATAGCAATGCTAGCATGTGGCAACCACGTGTGGGAGCACATCACTGGGTACCCTCTTGGCCTATCATCCACCTGCCAGCCAAGGCCCTCCCACAGGGCTGCATGCAGTTCTTTACCTTGGTGCTGGCCACACCGACCTCCGGGCCTGCGTTGATGTGGACGCCACAGTCGGTCTCTCGGGAGATGGAGCTGCCCACAGTGTTGGTGACGCCCACAGTCAGGGCCCCGCGGTCCTTACAGTAACGTAGTGCCAGGAGGGTGTCTGCAGTCTCACCTGCCACATAGACCCTTCTTTTCAGATGCGTGTCCGCAGATGCATGGCTCTGTCTGTTCAAGCCCCCAGCCACCTACTCATCAGCTCCCCATTCTTACACAAAAATCAGCGCCCAGACACAGCTAATTTGCACCCAGAAAGGAAAATGCATGCTCAACCATTTTGCTGGTTGATTCTTAGATTCAAGATTTCACTACTATTTTTATGGGGCAAACATTTTCTCACCATTGTTTCATTGATTCACATGGCAACCCTGTGGGGGCACTGTTCCCATTTTCCCTTTCAAGATGAGGGACTCAGTAAAGGAAAATCAAGGCCTTTCCTGCTCAAGGCCCTGTGCTGCAGGGACAGAGTCAGCACCAACCTGGGCAGGCTTTGGGCCCAATGCCCTGGCCACAGCTCTAAGCTGCCTTATTCAGAATGGTACAAGAGTTAACATTTAAAATGTAAGAATACCCCGAGCGACATTTCTCAAAAAAATTTTTATTTTAAAGAAAAACACTTCCTGCTACCTCCCAGTGTAGACAAAAATTATTTCTATAATAAAACCATTTAAATAGGTTCATGCATAAGCCAGCACAGACTCCCTATGTCTGCAAATCCTAGAGCTCAAACTGAATTAAGTACGATGCAGACCATGAAATCAAACTCGGTCGCTGTCCCCTTGACCACTGCTTGTGGCCATACCCTTCCTGGCTCTTCCGCAGCACAGGCTGCTGCAACTGCATGCCCCAGGCCTCCTTTCCTTTCTCCCTCCAGATTTTCACTGCAGACACCGGGGCATCACACGGCCCTTGCCCGGTGCTCAGAGGTGGGGAGCAAGACAGCTCTCTCTTCATCAGTCCTTCTCCCCAGTTTTTGGTACAGTATTTTTTAACTAACAGAAAGCCCTAACCAAGATGGAATTTTAAACCCCTTCTGTAAGACACTTGGGAGCTACAACTATATTATTTTCACATTAAATTCACCTCCATTGTTTCATAAGTGGGTTCCACCAATTCATGAAACACTTTTAGGTTAGGATGAAATCATAACCTAGCCAGGGCACATCATTGCAAGGCAATGATGGCAACAGAGGTCACTCAGTAGCTCCTGGGCACGGGCGCTCAGCCAGAGGGTGGCTATGTCTGCCTTAGTGTTTCTGGGCTTGTCATTGAAATGGGGGCAGGGCTCATAGTGCAGCATGGAAACCCCAATATCTTTTAGGACTTTCAATACTGCTTCCATTTGTGGTTAGGTTTTTTCCCTTTTATCAAAAAGAGGTATACTGTGAAGCACTTATGAAGTAACACAATGTCTGGAAGTGACTTCCAAGTCACCCAATGGAGGGGAGGGGTCTTTGTGGGTGTGAACAACACAACTTCTGCTGAATTGATCATCACTGAGGCTCAGTAATTCTTTATGGGAATCTCCACATTTTTAAAGGCTTGGGCATTTTTCATAATTAAAATGCTTTACAAGTCCTCCTAGAGCTCAGAGGGACTCAAGCATGTGGCCCTGGGTCACCTCTCCAATCCTCTGCACTGTCTACTGGATCAAATGCCTAATCCCAGTATTAGGATAACACCCAGGGGTTTTGCTGAGCTGGGGATGCCCAGGGCCCATCCGGAGCAGTGTCGTCCCATGCCTCCCCCTGCTGGGCAGCATAGGCACTGCACAGTAACCACGTAGCCCTTGAGCGGTGAAATTTTGAAAAACTTTCTCAATTAAATTCAGCACACCTTTATGGTGCCTTGGTGGGTGGTCCCATAAACCCTGCATTGGAAACACTAGGGGGAGGAAGAAGCCCTGGTTGCATGTCCCACCCTGATAAAATGGGGCAGAACCAGATGGTGCTGATGGTTAAATGACCAGGTGCATGGGAGAGTGGCCACGCTCACTTCACAGAGAACTGCGGGCAGAAGAGGTAGGGAGGAGGTGCACGGTGGGGCTCTGAAGAGACAGGCCCTTGGATGAACCATCACAAACCTGAATCCCTTACCTGACTGGCTTATGAAGAAGCAAACGTCATCCCTGAACACAGGTGTGTTCCTGTCCAGAAAATCACTAGCAAGTTCAACCATCACGGGTAGCTCAGTCAGTTCTTCCAAAACTTGCCGAGTCTGAAGTCAACAAGAATGGGGGCTAAATTCAGTCATGATACTCCAGGGACCCAGGGACCCAGGGACAGTTTGTAACGTGGAGCCCCCATGTCTGGGCACACAGGGCAGCACTGTAGGAGAAAGGACTCCTTCTGGCTCTCACTCTGGCTTATAGGATGTGAGTTTGGAAGGCTGAACACAGGACAGCACGTAAGATGCACGTGCCTGGGCTGCACGGACTCTGAGCACCAGCAAGGGCCCATCTGCACTTACGGCCACGGCGGCATGGTAGCTGGTTCCACAGCCAATGACGATGAGCCGTCGGCACCGGCGAATCTCCTTCAAATGTGCCTTCAGGCCACCCAGGAGCACTGTGGATGGGACACACACAGGGTGTCAGCATGGTTGGGCCCCCTGGGGACTGTGTGGTGGTCGGGCAAGGTCCAACAATTACCTGTGCCGGTCTCAAAGTTGACCCGTCCTCTCATCGTATTGAAAACAGATTCTGGCTGCTCAAAGATCTCCTTCTGCATAAACGCACTGAAGTTACCTGCTCAAACAAGCCCCAACAAGACAGTCACTGTTTACTCAGGTGTATTCCACGGCTCATCTTTTAATCAAGACGGAAGTTGTTACGCAGTTGGTCAGCATGACACATGTAAAGACCACTGCAGACTCCAGTCCTTAAGGGTGGCCCACCGGATGCTCACAGTGACAAGTGGGAGAGAAGCAGGTCAGGTCTTGGTTTCCACACCTGGCCCTCCCATTGAGGGAGGGAGGAGTAGGAGTAACAGATTGGGGGTTGGTCTTCCTGGGCCACCCTCCTCTTAGCAAGGCCAGAAGAAAGTAAAATGCTTTACTCCTGAACCTCCCCCACTTATGGAAGTATAAATTAAGCCCAAAGACACAGATCGCTCACTCTTTTCCTAACAAATAACCTGCTAGCGTCTGTCTCAAAGGCAAACCTTGCCAGTCATACATGTTTCTGAGGCTCTGATCTGAGTGGAGCTTGACAAGGTCAAAGTGACCCTGTGGCCACAGCACGTGAAGGCCCAGATGGGTGCTGTAGCTAGAGACCTGGGGTTCTGCAGACAGGGTGGGGATGTTCTCAGGGACAGCGTCTGTCTGCTCCCTTCACAGAGCGCTTGGACAAAAGGTGCCACGAAGAAGCCTATCTGAGTAATGGTGCAGCCAGGTGGGCAGGGCATATGGGAAAGGGTAGAATGAGGTGGGGCCAGGCTACCTGTGGAGGGGGGCTGTGCCTTTTATTTTCAAAATGGTAGGAAGCCATTGGACAAAAGTTCTGATTCATATTCTTAAAAGTTTACCCAGACTGCCCTGTGGAGAAGAGGGTAAACAGGGAGACAAGTGTGGGTTCAGGGACAGAGGTGCCCCTCGAAAGGAGGAAGCGGTCTGCAGTTTCCCCGTTACTGCATTTCTCCAACCCAGAGAAGAAATTATGCCCGGGGTGTAGGAAGAGATCCCTGGGTCTGAGAAGGAAGGAAGCTGATGGCCTGGTCAGATCGAGCAGCGGACCTGTCGCCTGGATATAGTCAGACAGTCCCTTTCGGGAGCCAGGATAGGCTCCCCACATCCACAGAGACCACCTGCACTGCTTCCTAGAAGCCTCAGCAGGCAGGAGGCTGTGGTGCCTCCCTAGGGCAAGGCAGAGAGTCTCAGGAGCTTCCCCAGGGAGCACCCGCCCCCATGCCCTCAGAGGACACCTGCCTTTCATGATCTGCTGCAACTCCATCTGTAAGGTCTGGATGGCTCGAGATGGGTCATCACTAGCCAAACGCTTGACCCGGTGAATGGAGAGTTTCCCATCAGCCACTGCAGCGATGTCATCATCCTCAAGGAAGATGACCCGGTTGGTGTGTTCTATGATGGCACTGAGGCAAGGAAAACATAGCATCACAGGTGGGGACAAGCTCAGCAGCTGCAAGTCAGTGGTCACTCACTGCCTTCCCAGCGTGAGTCCACATATCAATGCACCGGGGGGCCTTTGGGAGGGATTGGACATCACACACTGACTTATTTCCTGGAGGAGGGCCAGTAAGAACAGAAATCAGCCACCACCCCTGCTGAGCCTGGGAAAAACAGCTTCCATGGAGGGAAGGGTGGAGGGGGTAAGACATGGAGGGTACAGCCAGTCATTCTTGATCCCACAGTCCTAGGGAAGAAAGGAAATGAGGCTTGGCTACCTGGCATCAGAAGCAAAGAAGAACTCCACAGCTTTATTGCCCACGGCGTGAAGGCAGGTCGAGCTGTCCAGCCTCTGCACCCTCGATTTACAGATGTTCTTCACGTTCTCAATATTGCCTGGCAGGAAGGAGCAATGGCAAATCCCATTAAAACTCTTTGGTTTGACTAACATGAAGCATGGAGCCCATTAGCCCCTTTGAATACGTGTGGGGGAAATTTGCAATTTTTAGCTTTGGTTGCTTCAGCCAAATCATGTGAATGACCCCCAACCAGCAAGAGCATTTAAACAGCCGCAAAGAGATTCACCAAATCAACACTGGAATCTGGGCCGAGTGCCTGCATATCCTAGATATGCAGACTGTTCCCTTGACTTGGGTATATGTTTAAAATAACCATAATAAAAAGGCTCTTGGAAAAATGGAGCCAAGTCTCTGTCTGAGAAGCTTCTGAACCTGGGGCCATATGCAGGCTGCAGTGGCACCACCTGGCCCTCCTGAAGGCACTTACGTGTCCTGTACAGAATGGGGATCTGTTCTGTGGAGAGCTTGTATTTGCTCCGCACTCCGATGAGCAGGGGGCTGCCTCTCCTGCAGGGACAAGAGGGGACTGAGTTAGCTATGGCTTGACACCTGGGACCGGACTGGGTGTCCTTGGAGCACTGAAGATGGTCCCTGCACCTGGCCAGCCCTCTGAGGTTCTACGGGAAGTTGCTCCCAAGGCTTAGAGCAGGGACCAACAGGTTAGTACATAAACCTCAGCTCATTTCCTGGTGCCACCCACCTGCCCAGCGAGTCCCCACATTGTGCTGGCATTAGGCCGAGTCCCTGTGTGGCTGGGCAGCAGCAGGTGCACTCAGGTCTTCATCTGACTATTCCCTTCCCATCTCTAAAGGGGGGGACCCTCAAGGCCCAGGATTTGCACAGAGATTCTCTTTTTACCCCACCCGCCTCAGCTCAAGTGTTTGCCAACTTCAGGAGGCATTCAGATGACAGGCCTTGGTTCTGCCCAACTTGGTGGGCTAAAGTGCTTTCCAGGACAGTCTTGTCTCTGCTTGAGGAGTGAATCAGTGAAGTGTGGGATGTCCACCACAAACGGGACCATGATGGGCAATTCCTGCCTGAGGGGGGCTCCATCTCAAGTCCCCTGTATCCTCCACTCCAGCTAAGCCAACAGCACCAGAAGGCCACCTTCAGTAAAGTGCTTTATGGAATTACTTTCTTGTGTCCCTTGCCTTTACTCATGCTGGTCCTTCTGCCTGCTCCCCAATAGCATCACTATCTCTGCCCTCCTCTGTCCTCCTGCACAAATGTCCAGTCCTTAAGGGCAGGATAGGTCTGGTGTCACCAGATCCCCAGGTCCCACAGTAAGTGCTTAACAAATATTAGTTGGAGGGATAGATAAATGGGCAAATGGATGATGGATGGATGGACAGATGGATGAATGGGTAGATGGACAGATGGACAACCAACCCATCTGAATATAAAAGAACAGGATGTCACTCACACACCTGCTGGTGTAAAGCTACAGTGTTGGGGACCCTGGTGGGCTATAATAAAGAGGCATGTATGCTGATTCCTGGGACCCCTTTCCATGAAGGGGATGAAGCTGGAGCTCCAGACCTGCAATGCCTCTTTCTTACTGAATTCGAACTAATGATATTTTTAAAATTTAATCTTTATTGTATTTTTTCCATTACCATTTAGTCCCCTCACATCCCTCTCCTCCCAGCAATCACCACACTCTTGTCCATGTCCATGGGCCCTCTTCTTTTTTGCTCAATCCCTCCATCCCCTAACCTGTGCTGCACTAGCTGTCATCCTGCTCTCCATCTATGAGTCTGTCCCCGTTTTCCTCGTTAGTTCAGTTTGTTCATTAGATTCCACAGATAAGTGAGATCATACAGTATTTGTCTTTCTTGACTGACTTATTTCACCTAGCGTAATGTTCTCCAGACCCTCCCATGCTGTTGCTTCCTTTTTACAGCCAAGTTGAATTCCATTGTGTAAATGTTCCCTAGTTGTTTAATCTACACATCTTCTTATGGACACTTGGGCTGCTTTTATATCTCGGTGATTGTAAATAATGCTGCAATGACCATAGGGGTGCTATTTTCTTTCAAATTGGTATTTTGGGTTCCTTCAGATATATTCCCAGAAGCAAGATTACGGGATCAAAAGGCAGATCCATTTTTAATTTTTTGAGGTATCTCCATACTGCTTTCCATAGTGGCTGCACCAATCTGCATCCTCACCAATAGTACAAAAGTGTTCCATTTTCTCCATATCCTTGCCAGCATTTGTTGTTTGTTGATTTATTGATGGTAGGAGCATTTCTGACAGGTGTTAGGTGATATCTCATTGTGGTTTTAATTTGCATCTTTCTGATGATTAGTGATGTTGAGCATCTTTTCATATGTCTATTGGCCACCTGTATGTCTTCTTTGGAGAAATGTTTTTTCAGGTCCTTTACACCTTTTTCAATTGGGTTGCTTTTATTTAGTGTTGATTTTTGTAAGCACTTTATAAATTTTGGATATTAACCCTTTATCAGGTGTATTAGCAAATATGTTTTCCCATTCTGTGGGTTGTCTTTTTATTTTGTTGATGTTTCCTTTGCTGTAGTTTGGACTACATCAAACTTTTGATGTATTCCCATTTGTTTGTTTCTTTTCTTTTGTTTCCCTTGCCTGGGGAGATATATCCAATAAAAAAATTGCTATGAGCAATGTCCAAGATTTTGCTATGTTTTATTCTAGGATTTGTACAGTTTGGGGTCTAACATTTAAGTCTTTGATCCATTTTGAACTTATTCTTGTGTGTGGTGTAAAAAGGTGGTCTAGTTTCATTTTCTGCCTGTATCTACCCAATTTTTCCAACACCATTTACTGAATAAACTATCTTTAGCCCATTGCATGTGCTTGCTTCCTTTGTCAAATATTAATTGGCTGTAAAGGTGTATGTTTATTTCTCGGCTCTCTATTCTGTTCCATTGATGTACATGTCTGTTTTTATGCCAGTACCATGCTGTTTTGATTACTATGGCCTTATAGTATAGTTTGATATTAGGTAGCATGATTCCAACTTTGTTCTTCTTTCTTGGGATTGCTGTTGCTATGCAGTTTTTGGTTCAGTATAAATTTTTGAAATATTTGTTCTCATAATTTTGCATGTCTTTCTAAAGGGAGTATTTGAAATTATATGGGCTTTAAGCTCCATGAAAACTGACTCTGCCTTTACTATATAACATTACTTTAAATTTGAAGGTTTGCCAACTTCTAAAAATATGGACATTTCAAATAAAAATCCAAATTTTGCTTTTCTTTAAAAAAATCAGAACCTCTGGCCAGAGATGAGGAGATGCAGTCTTTGTGGCTAAGCCCCAGTTGTCTGTGAGACAGGACAAGTGCCCTTGAGTTTCTGGAGTCCCTGTGGCTCCTTGTGCTCAAGCTGTTATAAATTTTAATTATTTGCTATGGGAAATATCAATGCAATTGCCTTACCTTGTGGCAACAGCTTCTCCTGGGTAATGGATGCTCTTGAAAACCAATGCAAATGCTCCTTCCTTAAAACACAAGGAAGAGAAGTGAGAACACTTGGCTCCATTGCACCAGGCTACCAAAGCCTAGCCTGCACCCGACTGAGCTCCCTGGGCCCCTTGTCACTGTGGGCAGTCCTGGGGTCATGCCAGCCATGTTCACTCTGGGCACCAAATGCAGCATGGCAGGGTGACTTCAGGAGCACAGTGGCAGAGATGGTGTCATGCTGAATTACAAAGACTAGGCCTCATGGATTTCCTCATGAGCAAGGCAAACACACCTGTTGAGGTTCGGGAGGAACAGGGGTCAGCTCTGCGATTCATAGGGTGGATGGTGCATGAAAACCATGGATCAGGTGAGAGCCAGGGCTCCTGCACCCCAGAACAGTACCTATTCAGGGAGCACCTGTGAAGATTAAAGAGGCTAATGCTCCCTGACCTGTGCTTGGCTCAACTCACATCAGAGCCTGGATTCAAATCCTAGCTCCACCCTTTAGCTAGGCAATAGTGCAGCCTTCGTTGTGCTTCTTTTTCCTCCTGGTGAATGAGAGCAGATTAGTTGTACCTTGTATGGCTTCTGTGAACCAATGCACTAAAACAGTGCCTGCCACACAGAGAACTCAATAACAGCACGATTGGTATTATTGTAATTATTGTTTCTATGGCAATGACTACCAACTGTCCTCTGTGCCTCAGCTTATTGGCTGTACAAACTAGAACCCAGTTTTCCTAACTCAAGACTCTAAATGCTCTTTCCATGTAAATCCTCCTCCATTCTGACCACCCTGCACTAATCTGCCATGACCCTGGTAGACTCTGGTCAGGAGGGACTGGCTATATATCTGGATTTCCACATGAAATCCCCAAGGTTTGGAACCCTAGGCTACTCTAATGCCCTGTGCAACCAGTGTGCTATAGCCAGCTTGCCAATTGAGTCGCACAGCCAGAGAGACCCCTCATCTGTGACTCCAGGCCTCTGAGGACCCTTCACTCTGCCCAGAATGCAGCGGCATCTGGCAGACCCTGTATAGCCTGACATTCACCTTGAAGGTCTTATCCACTGTGGTGATTTTTTTTACCTTTTTCATCTTAGAGTACACATAAACTACTTAAATTTTATTCCATGCCAAAACATTATATTTTTTGCTGATCTGACAAAAAATAGTATGATTTTGATTCATTCTCAGCAGATAGCTATTGTATTGCCTGTGATCATTTTTCACTTGACAATCTAAGGGAAAATAGGTCAGCACTCCTGACTAAATAAGTGTTGTGTGTGTTAAAATTCCTCATGGCCCAACGCTTGAAAATGGCTTGTCTACAACAAAGTAGGACTGGATAGAATATGCTTCTCATTCTTTGCCCAAAAGAGCTGTGTTGCTTCCGGTAAGAGAAGTTCCTGAAGTTGAAAAGTGCCATCCCTTGGAAGGTGTTTCTGCAATTGAAAATTACAAATGGAAAAGTGGAAGTACTGTTTGCAAGGCCAAGTTGTCTTCCTGCACGTTACACAGCACATTCATTATATTTGAGGGATGGGCCACACTCTTATAAGCATGTTTGCTAAATATACCCAATGGGAGTCACAGAGCAAAGGGGTCCACAGTAGGCCTACTTTAAAAAAAAAAAGACTCTGGAAAAACCGAAGAATGATATATTCTACAGCACAATGTTGGGGCCTCAGCAGCCTCTGACTGCGCACGTGACAGACTCTCAGCCTGAGCACTCTCTAGGCCGTCCCCGCCAGGGAGGAGCTGTTGGGTGGCACTGATGCCCTAGAGGCAGGTTCTGGAAAGTGTGGAGACCTCTCCTCTTCCTCCACTATCCCTGAGGGGCCTCAGTTGCTCCACCTCCTCTTCTAAGTAGGGGCCTCTTTTGGATAATTTCCCCAGTGGATGCCCCTTAGCAAGGGTTTCTGTGGGTCCAAGTCTCTGGGATATCATGAATCTCTCTCTCCTGGATCATTCCCTTCAGCACACAGACCAGATCTGATGTCTATTCAAAAAACACAGTCCTCCTTCCAAACTGCAACCCTCTCTTGCCACTGGGCTATATTTTTGTGCCCTTCCTCTCTGATCTAACTTCTGGATAATCTGCACCAATGCTCTTCACTTTTTCTTGCTTCCCTCCGCCCATGCACTTAGGAAGGACGCTGGGCCATTGCTCCCCTGTGGCAAATAACTGCTTACTGACAGACTATAGTCCTAATCCAACATCGGTGAAATGCATCTGGTGTATATAACTGATGATACAAACAACTCAATTGAAAGAAAACAAGGTGAACTACCACTGAGGTCCTGTGTGCAACCTGCGAATGTAAGAAGCCCTAGTTCAAAGGCCTGTCACCATTTCAGAGGTGTTAAAATGAGCAGGGCACTTTCATTTCATGTTTACCACGCATACCTCAGAACTTGCCCATATATTACAAGGATGTAACATCTTAAGGCCAGACACTGTAGATTAGCCAAGTACAATCATCAGGTACTCCGCACAAAGCTGCCTAATAAATGCTTATGAAAAATGAAGGGAAGCTTTAGACAAGAGGGATGTGTAACTCACCAACTGCTGAATGACTCTCTCGACCAGGGTTGAAAATGTGATGTCGTCAACCTCTCTGTTGTCGAACACGTACTTGATCAGCTTGGCGATGGTCTCCGTGTCTGTTTCTGACTCAAATTCATAGCCTTTGCTTTCCTGGAATATTTGGTAGAACAGAGTGTCAGATGACCATCATTGCGAAATGCTGGCCTGGCTAGATTCCGCTCCTCCCTTACTTGTCCTCAGAGTGACTTCAGAAGAAAACAAGAAAATGTGAAAATGATGAGGAACGTCTGCCAAAATCACACAGTGCAACCCAACTGAGTCATTCAGTGTCCCTGAGATGGCTCCTCCTCAGCAGCCTGGCCTTGCCATGGCTCGGGACCTTGCAAAATCACAGCAGTCAGTGATCGAATGAGTTGAGTCAAAATCCACCCACATCCCAGGAAACACTACAGCCTTCTCAGCCTTGAGACACTTGCCATTTGCCTTCCCACCCCACATTCCCTTTGGTGTATGAGTCGATCATTTATAGAGCAGACACTTGAATAAAAGGAAATGCGTGTTCTCTTGATTCTGAGACTCTATCATGGCCCTCCTACGAATGCCCTGCTATCTTCTCCAGCAAGGTCTGAGGCAGTGGCTGAGCTGGTGCTGAGGTTCTGCCTTTGCTTCCGGAGGGAAATGAGCTGGCTGGAAATTACTGGGGAAGACCAATACCACTTGATTTGGATGCTACCCAGGAGAAGTATCTTACCAGAAATTTCCTTAGGTCTTTGTAATTTGTGATGATCCCATTGTGGATGACCACGAATTCTGGAAGAAAAGTTTAGTCAGGAAAGAAAGGCTGTGAAGGTGTGAAGGGAAATAATTCAGGAGCTTGGAACTCTGTAAACATTGCTCCTCCAGTGAAGTCTTAAGCGAACATCATTTGTAGTTATTAATACTGACATCTGCTATGACTACAATTTCAACCTGATGAAATACACATCCCTCTTTCAGTAAAAACCATCTACCAACTGTCACTTTACTTGTGGTCTACACTGTCACCAAATAAGCTTTGTTATTTCTGTTGCGGGGGGTGATTCACCCTTCATTGTCCAGAATAATTCCAGGAATTCCCACTGGCTCAAAGGAGTCACACACTGGTGGTCCATGCAGGCGCTTTTATTTGACCATACTGAGTTATTAAAAAACTTGAGCTGAGCCCTGGCTGATGTGGCTTGGTTGGTCGGAGCATCAGTCTATAAACCAAAAGGTTACAGGTTTGATTCCCAGCCAGAGCACATGCCTGGGTTGCAGGTTCAGTCCTGTCAGGGCGTGTGCAAGAGGCAACCGAACGATATGTCATTATATCACATCAATGTTTTTTCTTCCCTCTCTTTCTTCCTCCTGTCCCCTCTCTCTAAAGTCAATAAGCATGTCCTTGGGTGAGGATAAAACATTTTTAAAAAAGATCTCAGCTGAAAAATGTGAGTTTTTACTTAAAAGTCCTGGTTTTCTCAGAGGTAAATTCCCAGCAGTTCTGGCATCCCTGGGCTCCCTCACATGCCTGCATGGCCTCAAGCATGTCTCTCTGCAGGTTTGCCCACTGCACCTCCCCCTCCTGTGCTCCAGCAGGAAACCACTTCCTGGGTCAGCACCCCACACAGGTGAGGGCTGGGGGGAAGGCCAGGGCGGTCCCCTTAGTTGTCACTGCGCACCTCAAAATCTCACACACAGACTCTCTGTTATCCTTGAGATTCAATAATTCCAGCAGGATGTGTCCAGATGTTGGGTGTTCATTGTAAATATTGACTATTAGTATTCAGATGAAACTTTGGATCTCCAACTTGGGTTTTTCTTCAGTACAGAACAGACTTTTCCTGTTACATCTTTTAAAACCTTTTCCTTTATCCTTTTCTTTATTTTTACCTTAATGTCCTCTCTAATGTTTTTTATAGCATATTGCTTATTTTTGGTGTGGTCACACACAAAATGAGAGGGCTCGAATAAAAAAAGTCATTTTCAACAAGTGGGCTAGCCCAGCTCACCTATGTTACAGCTTTAGTGTGTTTACTGCTCCATTTGTCTGGTCCCTCTTGGGGACACCAGTTATCCAACTGTTAGGCCTCCTCTGCGTTAGTTGCCATCAGAGCCACCCCTTCTCGAGTTGCTTTCATGTCTGTGACATTATTTCTTACACTATTTTCTTAACTTTTCTCTCACCTCAATCTAGTGTCTTCCCAGCATCAGTTTCCTAGAACCTGCGTATTCTTTGCAAAAACCCTTTTGTGTGATTTTCTTGTGCAATGCCGTTGCTGGGTGTAAGCCTTCTTTAAAAGTATGCTCTCCAGCTATCACTGATGGATTGCTAAAGAAATTTTACAAATCTTTTCTTATTACTCATCCTGAGTCAAGGCAGGCATTTCCAAGTCTGGGTGTGGGGGAGCCTCCCTGCTCTGGGGACACAGAAGCATCATCCGCACTGACGTGGGGTTCACCTTATCACCTGGGTGGGTAGGAAACTGGGTGTAACATCTTGGAACATGTGCCTGGTACAGTGTTTCCTCCACTAACACTGCTGCTCCAGAGACCAGCCCTGTGTCTGGCTCGGGGTTTAGCCAGATGTACTTTCTAGGTCGTCAGCACCATGGGTATAAGGTGCCTGCCCCAGTAGTGGGACTCCCTACGACCCCATGGACCAGATGCAGGGGAAAGTCCCAGCAAAAATCTCATGACCTAAGACTCATACATAGCCAGGCCCCTGTGCTACCTCTGGCTGTTCTGCTGAGAGGGGTGTGTGGGGCCTCCTGGTTTGCAGAAGAGGCCTTCCTTTCCAAATGGAGCAGGGTGAACTGCTTTGGGAGACCGTGGTGTCCATGGTGCAAAGGACACTAGGTAGAAAGGTGTGGCTCTCTCCAGTGGCCCAGTTTCCAGAGGCGTTAGCTGTACTGAGCCTGTGGAACACTCAGCTAAATGCCTGTAAGAAGCACGCAGAGCTCATCTGACGCGGCTGACCCCTGCTCTGACACGTGGGGCTTGACAAAAAGCTGCACTGCACCAGAGAACGTGTCAGGGTGGGCTCCCAGCCAACTCCAGAGATCGCTCTCTCTGCGGGACCCCCTCTTCCCTCAGGCCCAGCTGTGAGTCTTTGGGGCTCCTGACCTGACCAGGCCTAACTTAGACGGTGACCCACATGAAGGCACAGGTGATGTCTTACACCCTTGCCTGGAGCCCTGGGAGGAGTCAGGGGCTATGCCCTCTCCCAGCTCCCCTGTGTCCTAAGGCAGGAGGACCGACCACCCTGGGGCTGACCACAGAGCCCTAAGAGCTGCCACTGGGGGCTGCAGACCTAACAGTCCACCCCCAAGAAAGGGTGGGGCATGATTTAGGAGAGTCAGGGCATGGAGAACTATCCTGGGGGTCCAGGCAAGTGATGAGGACCCATGGGCTGGGCTGGCACTCGAGAGCAGCTGGGAGGAGTGGGGAGCCTGCAGCCCGTAAGAGGGACTGCCCTGAGCTGCAGCGTTGTCCGTTGACTGACCCTGGCTGGCTGCTGGTGGAAGCCTGAAACTCTGTGAACCCAGTCACCACAACTTCCAGTTTGTCAAAGGATGCCAGACATCTGGACTTTCACGTATAACCATTCTCATTTTTTTTTTACCAAAATGCAAAATAAGCCAAACCAAGGGTTTTGCTGTTGGGAGGTGCTCTCGGCTGCCAGTGGCAGCCCCTGCTCCCCACAAACTCATGCCTTCAGCTGCTGAGGCCTCAGTGCAGAGGCCAGTTTGGCCAGGCCCCTCCGACTCAGTTAATCGAGGGAATCCTGAAGTGCCCAAACAAACTTAATCCTTGTTTTGGAACAGCATCTAGGCCCTCCACCCTGCCTGCTGCCAACCCCTCTGGCTGGGTTCCTAAGAGCCGGCAATACTCTCCGGAAGTGCCTTATTTTCCTGTGGATGCCGACGGGGTCAGCCCTGCCCCAGGCCTGGCTGGCTCTGCCTGTCTAGGGCTGGTGCCACCAGTTTGGATCCTCCGGGATGACAGGGTGGCTGAGAAGCCCAGTGGCGGCGGCACAGGTCGGGGCAGGGAGCAAGTCCCAGTACTTACCATTGCCTTTGTCTGACCGTTGCGGGTGGCTGTTGACGGCACTGGGAACCCCATGGGTGGCCCAGCGCGTGTGCGCAATGCCAAAGTGGGTCTCAAATTCCACTTCTAAGTCCTTGCTATCTTGCTCTAGATGAAAAGAAAATCTGTCTGCCACACTTTCAAAAACAGCATTGACACAGTAGCGATATGTCAGGTGGTGCTTCATGGAGACAGATGAGCACAGCCCACCAGCAACCTCCTCCACCCCCACACCCTTCCTGGGGTTTTTGCCAGACCCCTGATGTTGTTTTATGTGGTACTCATCAGTGACCCAACTCGCTTAACTGAAATAAACTTACTTTAAAAAGAAAAATATCTATCACTGCTACTAGGGGAAAAATAGTATCACTTGCCAGAAAAATGAAAACATTCCTTCATGCACTACCACCTAAAATAAAGCATCCCACACTCGGGGAAACACAGTTTTGCACTGTGGACTTAACCTTCTATTACCCAAACTCAGACAAGTCAGTATTCCTAGTTTCAGATGTCAACAGAATGAACGATTTCCAAGTGATTCACGCGGCACTTATTGCTCTGACTTGTTGTGCTTCCCACTTACTGTAAAGCTCTTCATCAAGAGCCTTGACGTTTCCCCTTTTCTTGACCAGCTGGATGTGTCTTTCTTTGACTTCACTATTATTTCCATCGATTGCCACACCTGCAAGTGAACACGAGTTTCTGAAATGGAATTTAAGGTTTGTCTCCTAATCGACTTGGAAAGAGAAGGCTGTGACTGCAGCAGTGGCTGTGTGCCTGGACCCTGGGCAGCCCCCGGGGACCCCTTGGGAGCCGTGGGGACAGGCACCACCACAGCCGCCACTGAGGGCAGTGGGCACACAGGGAGTTCCTCTTGCTGGGCACTGGGTGTCCTGCTGCCTTAGCTGGGCCTCCACTGCCAGCGTTCCCTTCTGGTCTACCTGCCTCCTGGTAAGCACCGACAGCGATGCAAAATGGCAGGCCCTCCCCTTTTCCTAAGGCGGCATCCTTAAAAATGGGAAGCTGGCTGTGCACCAACCAGGTGGTGCAGGGTGAACTCAGAGGGCCATCCAGCAGAGGCTGCGCAGCCACTTAGGAAGACTGTTAGGAGTTTAGGATAATGGAAAATACATAAAAGTACAAAACAGTAGAATCATGATGAGGTGAAAAAATGAAAAATGAAAATGTCTATGCATGACACCTCCCCCCCCCCCACCCACCCAGATCACCCAACCATGGCTAGAGGAGGGACACAAAGATGCAAGTGGGGTACTTTGGTTGCAGATTTCTTTTGCTTTGTTTCTTCCTTCAGCTTCTCTACAGTTTTCAGATATGATAAAAAAAATGTTTCTATGAAGCCCTGGCTGGTAGCACAGTGAGTAAGGTGCCAGCCTGCAAACCCAAGGGTTGCAGGTTCAATTCCCCAGCCAGGGCACATAACCAGGTTGCAAGCCAGGTCTCCAGTCAGGTCTGTGGCTGGAGGCAGGTAAAACGCAACCATACATTGATGTCTCTCTCCCTCTCTGCCTCTCTCCCTTCCCCTCTTTCTAAAAATAATGAAATAAAATCTTAAAAAAAAAAAAAAAAAAAAAGTCTCTACGGCAGAACCTGCAGGGCCTACCTGCTGAGTCATAGCCTCTGTACTCCAGCCGCTGCAGGCCCTTGATGAGGGTTTCAAAAATCTCCTTCCTGGTCCGGGGGACTCTGTAATTCATGTAGGCAAAGATTCCTGTTGAAAGAGGGGGACACTGCATGTTTATTGAGCACTAGGTCCGAGTTTAGAACACAGTCCATGCATGCAGACATAGGCGGCCTTACAAGGGGTGCACAGAAGCACCACACTCCCCTCTGCTTCCAGAGGGGTTTAATAGGCACCCCTTCCTCTGTGATAAAAGACTCCTGCAGCAGGTAAAGAGCCTCCACACACCCGTTGACCTTGCCCTTCTTGCTGAGGAGGAGTTTTCCTAAATTTCCATGGGCGTGCTTGCAGGAGATGAAGCTCTCACTGAAGCAACGTTTGCCATGGTGAAAATCAGCAAAACTACCAGTCCATCCATGCACTTCTGGGAGTGCCCGCCTACTCGGACTCCTTGATGGACACAGAATACACCTGGGAAGAGTCCTACAGAGGTCATGGCAGCCTCCTGTGGCACATGGGAATGGGCACTGTGACTTTCTTTCCATCTCCCACGCAGCTCTGCTGCTTGGATCCAGAAGCACCAATTACAACATCAAGAGTAAAGCCATCTCTTGGACCTAGAGGATCTCTATCTTTAAGGGAGGCCCCCTAAGCCAAGAAGATAGTGTCTGGCTTTACTTCCTGTATTCATATTTTCCTAAATAGGAAGTAACCATTGTCATGCTAGTTCTTCCCAAACTTCTCCACTCAGTCCCCTGCTTGAGACCACAGACTTTATATCTATCTCTATCTTGCCCTGAGAATGCCCCATCTGGTCATCCTTCTGTCCTTGCCTCCCCACTGCCCTCAAAGCTTAGCCTCAAATCCCACCTCCCAAGGCAGGCTTGTCCAGGCCCAGGCCCAGGCCTTTATACCTACAAGGCTACCCCAGTGCTCTCATCGTGGGACATCCGTTTCCCCTGACAGGGACATAGGCTGGCACTCCTATCTTTATATTTATCATTGTGCCTCAGCATATCACTGTTGTTCAATAAAATGTTTGTAGACTAGAGCAACCCTGAATCTATTAATCAGGGAAGCAATAGTACAGGTCATGAAAAAGTTACTCAGCTGCTGGCATATTCATCTTACTGAGAACTCACCATGTGTCAGGAGCTGGGCCAAGCATTTCCACATAGGTGTCAATCAAAGCTCACAGGAGCCTTAGAGGTCAGGCCTGCTATCACCCAGAAGCCCAGAAAGCTGTGATTGGGTCAGAGTTAGGAGCAGAACCAAGGGGACCTGTCTTAAATGCTCCCAGCACTGGGCAGGCAGCACTGGGCAGGCAGCACTGCCTAGGAGGTGGGTAGGGTTAAAAGGTTTATATCCCCAATTTTAATTTTGGGAAAGAAGATAACCACACCAAGTAGGGCTTCTGGTGGCTCTCTTGCAAGCTACATTTCAGAGAGAAGCCAGTGCTGAACTACCTACCTGCGCTGTGTTCCTGCCATCTGAGCAACTCTTATAAAGAAACTCCTGGAATTGTATTTCAACCAATAGGACTGAGGCTTTCCTTGTCTGGTTAGAGCTATGCAGCTATATCCCCTATTAGCGTCTTTAACAGCCAATCAGAACAGCTCCATTCTGATCAGTCAGGACAGTGCTTTCTGGACCAATCAAATTGCAACAATTTGGAGTCCTCATTTGCATGAGCACAAACCAATCTGAGACCAGGGATGGGGACTTCTGCCTATACACATCTGCTTCCTTCAGGGTCTAAGAGCACATTTTCCCTTTCCACTGAAGACTTTCTGCCTGGGGCTGAAATACCAAAACATTGCACTGGAAAGAGTGGAGCAGGCTGGCATGAACTGGTGCAGACTGGGGTGGAGCAGAACACAAACTAAAACCAAGCAGAGCTGTCAACTCACAGAGGAGCCCTGCTGCACTGCTTCATATTTAGGCTGTAACACTACTGAGCTGTCTCACAGCCATCCTATGTCATAATCAAACTCTTTGCACTGAATATAATTTCTTTCTCTGTACTCCAAATTGGGGATTCTTGTTGGCATTGAATGGATGTCAATGACATTGATTAACAATTTTTTTCTTCCTTTTTTAAAAAAATTTCCCAACATTTTCCTGAGATGACAAAAATATTTGACCAAGATTGAAAACCTGTCAGATATTTATACTCCCATGTTCATTACAGCATTATTCACAATAGTCAAGACATTGTGTCTATGGCAAATGAATGGATAAAGAAACTTGTGCGCATATACAATGGAATATTATTCAGCCAAAAAAAGAAGGAACTTGCCACTTGTAACAACATGGATGGACCTTGAGAGTATATGCTAAGTGAAGTGAGTCAGAGAAAGACACTCTAAGTTTTTATTTGTTGGGGGGGGGGGTGCAAACTCATAGATACATAGATTAGATTGTTGATTGCCATAGGTGGACGTGGGAAGAGGAAAAACTAGGTAAAGGTGGTCAAAAAGTACTAAATTCCAGTTATAAATTCTGGGAATGTAATATACAGTATAGTAACTATAGTTAAGACTTTATTATATATTTTCAAGGTGCTAAAAGAGTAGCTCTTAAAATTTCTCATGAGGAAAAAATCTAAACTACGTGAGGTGATGAATGATAAGTGGTAATCATCAAATTATTATGCTCTACACCTTAAAGCTATACAATGCCATGTTAATAAAAATGGAAAAAAAATTTTTCCAGAGCTGAATCTCAGAAAGGGTATCTGAGGACTAAATACAACTATATGCAAAACCATTTCTAATATTTCCAGTTGTTAACTTGATTTGCCAATATGGTATACCTGAATGAATAGTTAAATTTCAACTTATTCTTAAGCCGTAAGTAGGGTCAAATTATATGAATATTTAACTTGCTAAAATTCATCTAGACACACTTGGTCAAAAGTAGGTTACAAAATTAAATAGTACTAAAATATTTTGCGTTCTTCTGTACTGTACATTACTGTACACAGGATATATTTTCACACACATCTTGAAGTACAGTTTATATTTAAAAGCACACACACTGTGCTTTCTGAGCAGTTACAGACGGTTTCTGTTAAAAATGCGGAGGATAAGTTTGGCAGCTCTCTCTTTCTGTCTTCCTGGCTGGCTGCGTTCAGGTGTGAGGTGCTGAATGCAAGCCTGTGTGTGTAGTCGGGTGCTTTCCCAGCAAAGGTGTCTGCCGAGCATCTCAGGGGCCCATTCCTCCCACCCCACACACACACAACTCTTCAAACCTGAACACAACTGTGTATGGGGTGTATGGTCACCTCACTTATAAAAAATTATAATTAACCTTTTAGTGTAAACATTTGTAAAAATGTTAACAGGTTTATTAGGATATAAGTCATTTAAAGTGCAAAATCCAATGGTTTTTAGCATATTCACGGAATTGTACAACTATTAGCACAATCTATATTTAGGTGAAATTTTTAGTAACATTGGTTTTTCTTCAAAACCTCAGAAAGTACCCTGGGGGGACACAATCAAATGCCAGTCACTTGTAGAGACTACCTAGCTCTGGGAGACAGTTATGTGAAGGAAGGAACAACTCAGGTTATTTTTGAAGTCTTTCAAGGGATAAGTCATTGCTGGCCTCCTGGAAATAGCTCTAGAATTACACCTGCACCTCAATAAGAGGAGCTGACAGGCCCTGCAGACGGCACCAAGTCTGGAAAAACTTTAAATCTGAGATGCTTCCACAAGAGCGCTCTGTGGCACTGCTCCCCAATTCTTCTTCCTCTGGCCACCCCACCTCCAACCACTGGCAATTCCCTCCTTCTGGGCCAAACTTCCCCCTGGACTCATGCCAGGCACATATGTTCTTCAAGGGGCTCTGGCTCTCAGACCCAGAATAGCCTCCTTGGTAGGGGTGGGGACTACCACCACAGCCCCCATGGGCTAGGACACTTAAAGCATCCTTATCCTGTCCTCAGGACCCCCACAGTGTCCACATCCAGCAGCCACAAGGTCACTAAGGTCACCATTTGGGAGGCTGCTGGGGTGAGGTGCTGCTTAGGACCAGTTTTCAAGGCCCTTGCCCAAGAAGGCATAAATCTCATTTTCAGCACAGGCGGCCTTGCATGCTGACATCTACTCAGTAGTCTTTTCATTCGCTAGGCACGGCCTTTCTCCCCTCACAGCTTGCCCTCCTGGCAGCCCCTGCTCTCCACAGAGATGACGTGAGTAAATGAGCCTTCACACTGGGCTCTTGCTGTTTTTTAAAAATAATGAAGTAAAAGAAAGTTGCCTCCCGAGACTTTCTTGGTGGATTTCACATCAGAATTCCCTGCTGGAATCCCTTCCATACACAATGAAAAAAAAGTGATGATGAGAATCCATTTTTTAACTATGAGATCAGTAAGGATCAGTTTGACAGTAAGTGAGAGTTTAAATTTGTGCAACCTCTTGGGAAGACAATTTGGCTATCTCTCAAAATTAAAAGGTGCACATCTGTGGACCAGAGCGGCTGTACTTCCAAGACTATCTGCAGCAGATACCTCTGTAGAGACACCAGCGAGTTCCCATGAAGGATGTTGCTCACTGCTGTTTGTACAGCTGAGGCCTGGGGACAGCCTGATGCTGGGCAGGGACCTGGTAAGAGATGGTGCAGCCACAGGTGGGGCCACCGTGGAGCCATAGGCAGGCAGCCCTGGCAGGAATGAAGTGAAGCTATCAGCTCTCAGAAAACAAGCCACCTCTCCAGGATATGTCAAAGGGAAAATGCAGATTAATAACATGTGTGACTTTGCAGGGATGGAGTTGGAGGAGACACCATGCCTCTGGAAGAACACCCAAAACTCAGGGCTGGTAGTTGCCTCTGATAAGGACACTGGTGAGAGGGCAGAAACGCCTCCCCTTGGCATGGAAGCTCTTTGTGTGGCCCAGCCATTTCCACTCGTGCACTGGGTTAGCACATGCCATTCCGTGAATCCGTGGTGGGTATGGGATGGTCATCCAGCCCAGTCTGACTTCACTGACTTCCCCATGGCTCCCCAGCCCCAGGCACCTGCAGAACAGCCCCCACCCCAAAGAAGAAAGCCCAGCCTGAGTGCACCTTTGAGGGTGTAAGAGAATGAGTTCAGGGTCACCTACCCTTGGGCCTCCTCCCTCAGGCCCACTGGCATGATGGTTAAAAGCACATGAAGCAACTGATGCCTGCAGCCTGTGCTACACACAATCACCAACCCCACAGAGCCTTTGCAAAGTCCCAAAAAGGTCAGTCAGTGCCCGCTGCACAGAGAGTGTCCCAAAGAGGAGCAGTCAGCAGCCTTCCTGCTGGCAGTGAGAGGTGACAAGGCCAGTCTCGGGTGGACTGGTGAACCCTGCAGAGAGGGCCGTACTAAAAGCTCAGTGTGTAATCGAACCATTTCCCAGTATTTCTCGTTGGCTTTCTACTGGGTAAATGATGACCCAATCAAATGGGTGACTCAGTTGCAGCTTGGTCAAGATTCACTTATTGATTGATTGATTACCCTCACCTGAAGACATTTTTTCATTGCTTTTGGAGAGAGGGAAATACCAATTAGTTGCCTCTCATGTATGCTCTGATGGGGAAATGAACCCAAAATCTTCTGGTTTGAGGGATGATGCCCAGGAAACTGAGCCACACAGGCCAGAGCTGGTCAAGATTTAATTTATCCCCAAAACATTCCTTGGTCCTGGTTGGTGGCTTAGTGGATAGGCACCGACCTATGAACCCAAAGGTTGCTGGTTCGATTCCCAGCCAGGGCACATAACCAGGTTGCAAGCCAGGTCTCCAGCCAGGTCCATAGCTGGAGGCCAATGAAAAGCAACTGTACGTTGATATTTCTCTCCCTCTCTGCTTCTCTTCCTTCCCCTTTTTCTGAAAATAATAAAATCTTAAAAAAACAAATTCCTTGGCCCATGAAGACCTCATCACCGTGCTGGGTGTTTTGAGGTGCAGGAAAACTCACAGGGTGGGTGGGACAAGGACAGCATGCCCAGAAACCTCTTAACCCCTTAGGGGAACCTCTTAACCCCTTAGGAGATTTGCAGGCAGAAGGGCTGGGGACTGAGAGGTGGGAAGGGGCAGAGCTGATGAGCAGCCTCTGTGCACAGTGGCTCCAACTCTTTCTGTAGGTGTCAGCTGACCACCCTCTGAGTCTAATGCAGGCTTTTCCCACTGCCATTTTGAAAAAGCCACGGTGACCCTGTTTATTGCTTACATAGCACTTGCTTCCTGGTCTTGTTACTGACTCCCCACTGAACTGAAACCTTTGTTTCAGGATGGAACAGTGTTTGTTTGTTTGTTTTATATATTAATTTTTTAAATATGGTATTCATTATTTCTAGACAGAGAGGAAAGGAGGGAAGAAGAAAGGGGAAGAAACATCACTGTATGGTTGCATTTCATGTGCTTCCAGCTAGGGACCTGGCTGGAGACCTGGCTTGCAACCTAAATATGTGCCCTGACTGGGAATCGAACCAGCAAAACTTGAGTTCGCAGGCCCACTCTCAATCCACTGAGTCATACCAGCCAGGGACTATCTGTCTGTTTATCTGTCTTAATGAATGAATAAATGAATGGGTGGAGGGTGACCAGAGAAGGTGGCCTGAGCTGGGCCTGAGACAGCCACATTCAGCTACACAGAGTGGATCTGCTCTCTGGAACCTCAGTAAGCAGGAGGCAGAAAGGCCGGCAGGTAGGTAGTGCAGAGCCTCCTGAAGGTCAGCCCCTCTCACAGGGCAGCATGGCACTGCCAGTGTTCAGGGGTCACCCTGAGTCCCTCAAACACAAGGTTATGTCCCCATATTACCACCATCCTTCCCTCATGCACTGTGATGACCCCAATCCCAGGAAGAACCCCAAAACTATGCTTGAGAAGGGCACAGAATAAACTATCACCACCAACATGTACAGGACCCCCACATGCCAATACTTTCACCATTGCCAGCCTTTCTGGGCCAGTACTTCCAGAATCTTACCTTATCTAATTCTCACAATGCCCTGTGCTGAATTTGTGTCTCCCAGGGACAGACAGGGTATGTGTGCATCCAAGGCCAGACTTGAGTCATTCACAACCAGGTCTGATTGCAGATGCCCTACCCCCAAATCATTTTTAAAACCTGTCTTAAAATCCTACCCTGAAGGGTAAGAATAGCTGGCATAGAAGAGACCTGGCCTATGGGATGGTGCCCACCTGGTCTTTATGGACAGGCCTTTAATTCTCCTGGTCGGGTTTGGCCCGTATTGACAGACCGTGCCCTGGCCTCTGGGAGCCCCCACTGCACCCTGAGACATACCTACTTCGGGCTCACCACAGGCCCACAACCAGAGCAAGGCTAGCTCCTGTTGCATCCCTCCCAGGGCACGTCCATCTCCAAGTGACAGGAAATGACAATGGTCACATCAGAAGAATGCCTGACCAGAAAACCAGGAGCACTGAACTCCTGGAACCCCCTCCACAGCTCCTGGAGAGCATAGGGCGCCTCAGGGTGAAAAGCTTGTTTGGGCCTAGAGGATGAGCAAAGAGGTCAAGTTCACAGTGGGCTGGCTGGGGTTGACATTCTGATTCTGTGGTTGTAGTTTTGGAAAACTCTCCATCTCTCTGAGCATAGGCTGTTAATAAAATATGGCCTCCACTGTGTATGCGAGTGGACAGTCCCAGGTAGAGAGCCAGCCTGTACCACACACAAGGTAGGGCTCCACTGTGAGAGCTTCATCCCCACCCAGCCCGGTGGAGACCCTTCCCAGATGAAGGGCACACTTTCCATCTCCATCCAATGCTACTCAAGAGTTGAAGTGTCTAAGCCTTTTCCATGAGTCAAGTCCAATTAGGTACCATTCTAAGTCAGGATTGCACTAGTTGCCCAGACAGAAGACAGGGCCAGTTAGATTTGTGCCTCATGAAATTCCTGAGTATCTGTGTCTGTGTGAGTGTGTGTGAGCATGTGAGAGTATGCATGTGTGAGTGTGAACATGAGAGTATGTGTGTATGTGTGTGTATGTCAGTGTGTAGACGAGTGTGAGTGTGTGTGGCATGCTGTGGGAAGTGGCACTGTCTCCACTTCTGGGTGAAGCCCATGGGCCAAGGGCAAGAGCTGCAGAGGAGCCCTTGGTGTCCAGTCCACACTCACAGACTGGGGAGTGCCACTTTCTTCAAGAAGTGGGGACAGTTCCTGTGCCTCTTCTCAAAGGGACAGGCCCCACAATGGAAGCATCTCACACCCTGGCTCAGGGTCAGGAGGGGAGCCCTGCTGACATTTGGTTTTGGCCCAGGAGGGGTTGGCCCCTCTGGGGACAGCCCTGTGGCATCCCTCCCCTGGGCCTGCTTGGGACTCCAGGGCTCAAGTTACAGCCCCAGGGAGTCCCTGAGATAACAGAAGACTGCTTCTGCTTCCTGCCAAGCAGGGCTGGGCAGGGCGTTTCTCTGTCTCATGAAGAAGCTCTTGGTGTTCTTGTCCAGTTAGGATTTCTGCAACACCAAAGGGGAAGCAACATATACTCTAGATTCTAAATAAATAAATAGAAGTTTTGTTTAAGCAGCCAAAATTTGGTTATAAAAAAAAGCCAGACTTCATTATCAGTGAGAGAAATACTTCTGTTGAAAATGAGAAAGAGGCAGATGCTTCGATTAAATTGCTTAATTGTTTCTGCACAGAATTAATCTTTGGAATTTTTCCCCAAGAGTATTTGTAGCCTCAAGTTATCTCCCTTCATAAGTAAATGTTACTCAATGTAAATATAATCCCTCAATTTAAAAGCACTACTGACTAGTGCTACATCACAAAATTTCTAGAAGTTGTTGCAGAATTCAGGAACCCCTGAGGAGTAAGACTGACCAAGGGAGAGATGGTGTAATGATGGGGTGCAGGGTGGCCGCAAGGCTGAGCGCCTCTCCAAGAGTGCCTTCATAAGCCCCATCACTGGGTGGCAACATGAGAGGGCTGATAGAACTGGCTTCAGGGAGCCAACTGTGCACCTCTCTTCCTAACTCCAAGCTTAGGGACCTCAGATCTCACAGTGATGACCTGAAAGCAGTCGTGGTAACAGTATTTCTGCCATAGAAATTAGCAAGCCAGAGAATGAGTTGTTATGCATTTATTTGCCCATCACTGAGTAGTGGGCTGTTTCTTGAGTCACCTGAGGCTTGAAGTGGTAACAAACCCAGTGACCTCAACCAAGGGCCTGGGCCCCACCGTCTTCTCTTGAGACCTCCTTCCACACACCCAGTTGCCACAGGAGTGTCAAATGTGACAGGGCCTTGGGACAAAAGGGTGAACACTTCCCTGAGTCATGTTGTCTCCTGGCTGCTGTCTTCTTAGCCAAGAAACCCTGTGAGCCCCTGACAATGGGTCCTGAAGACCACCGTGCCCACAAACAGACTGTGTGGGGGTGTCCTGCCCCCTCCTCCATCTCGGGGCCATAGCACCATGCCTGCTCCTGCAGGGCAGAGATGAGTGGGAAGGGTGTGTACATGTGTGAAAGGCAAGGTGCAGGGGAAGCCACGACACAGGCATGGAAAACTATTTGGCCAACCTGGGTATGTTATACCAGTGAAAGGCTGGGTGTTCAACAGATGCCCAGGCTCCCTTTCTGACTATGGTGGGTCCAGTCTGAGAGTGCTGGGCCCAGGGACAGGGGCAGTGGGTGTATGGAGGGCATAGATGCTGGCATCATCCTTGTGGCCATGGCTTGAGCATCTGGGATTGGCAGCAATGGGCTATTCTTGGGACAGACACCTGAAAGCAAAAGCCCAACTGTCACAGGGTGATTAATGGCCTCCCATGTTATCAGGTCTTAATCACTAGGCTGTCTATATGGAATCTTTAAATATATATATATATTTAAAGGTCTTTATAGATGTGAGTAAGGTAAGGATCTTGAGATGAAAGATTATCCTGAATTATCTGGGTGGGCCCCAGGTGCACTCCCAAGTGTCCTCATAATGGGGAGAGTGGACTTGGAAGAGGCAGAGGATATAGTGAAGAGCCACCAGCCAAGGAAAGCTGGCAGCCACCAGAAGCTGGAAGAAGTGAGGAACAGCTTCTCTCTAGGGGCCTTGGGAAGAAGGGGAACCCTGTTGACAGTTTGGTTTTGACCCAGTGACATTGATTTCTGAATTGCTAGTCTCCAGATCTACGGGAAAATAAATGTATGTGGTTTTATTTTTTAAAATATATTCTACTGATATGCTGTTAGAGTTGACCCAATGTTTTCCCTTTTGGCCCCCTCCACCCAGTACCCTCATTCCCTCCAGCAAGCCCCACCTTCTTTAATTCATGTCCCTGAGTTGCGAATATAAGTTATTTGCTATATAGTATTTCCTGTATTATTCTAAACACCCCCTATCTAATTTGTCCCTACCAATCTATGCTTAATCCCTGCACCTTTTCCTTCTTTTCCCCCTTCCTCCTCCCCACCAATAACCCTCCAAATAATCCCCATACCTATGATTATATTCTTTTCTGGTTGTTTGCTTTGTTTGTTTTTGTTTTCCTTAGATTCATTTGTTGATAGCTGTGAGTTTGTTGTCATTTTACTGTTCATAGTTTTGATCTTCTTTTTCTTAAATGTGTCCTTTTAACATTTCATATAATAAGGGCTTGGTGATGATAAACTTCTTTAGCTTTACCTTGCCTGGGAAGCACTTTATCTGTCCTTTCATTCTAAATGATAGCTTTGCTGGATAGAGTAATCTTGGTTGTAAGCCCTTGCTTTTCATCACTTTGAATGCTTCTTGCTAGTTCCTTCTTGCCAGCCCCTTCTAGACTGTAGAGTTTTTGAGAAATCAGTTGATAGTCTTATGGCAATTCTTTTGTAGATAGCTTTCTTCTTTTGCTGCTTTTAAAATTCTTAATCTTTAACCTTTGGTATTTTAATTATGATGTGTCTTGGTTTGGTCCTCTTTTGGTCTAGCTAGTTTGGGATTCTCTGTTCTTTCTGGACTTTTTCATCCACTTCCTTTGCCAAATTAGGTTAGTTTTCCTTCATTATTTTATTTTATTTTATTATTGTTGTATTACACCCATCCCCTTTTTACTCCCCTCTGTCCCCTTCCCCACCCACCCACTCCCCCCCAAAGTCAAACTTTTTTTTAATGTTTATTTATTTATTTAAAGATTTTATATCCCTGGCTAGTGGTACGGTGGATAAGTGCCAGCCTGCGAACCCAAAGGTCACTGGTTTGATTCCCCAGCTAGGGCACATAACCAGGTTGTAAGCCAGGTCTCCAGCCAGCTCCGTAGCTGGAGGCCAGTAAAAGGCAACCATACACTGATGTTTCTTTCCCTCTCTCCCTTCCCCTCTCTCTAGAAATAATAAATAAAATATTTAATTATTTATTAATGGTTAATAATAAATAAAACATTTAATAAAAACTATTTTATTTATTTATTTATTTCTAGAGAGAGGGGAAGGGAGGCAGAGAGGGAGTGAGACATCAATGTATGGTTGCCTTTCACCTTCCTCCAGTTACAGAACTGGCTGTCTTTCATTATTTTTTCTACTAAGTTTTTAATTTCTTGCTCTTCCTCTTCTCCTTCTAGCATCCCTGTGATTCAGCCTGTTCAAAGTTATTCCAGAGGTTCCTAAGCCTCTCCTCATTTTTTTCAATTCTTGTTTCTTTATTCTGTACTAGTTGACTGTTTATTTCTTCCTTATGTTCCAAATAGTTGATTTGAACCCTGGCTTCCTTTCCTTCACCATTGGTTTCATGTGGATTTTTCTTCATTTCACTTAGTATAGCTTTCACTTCTTCTATTATGAGTTTGCCATACTCAAGCATGTTTATCAAGTCTGTGAGTATCGTTTTCACCAGTGTTTTGAACTCTGTATCAGTTAGGGTGGCTATCTCCTCATCACTTAGTTCTCCTTCTGGAGCCTTAATATGCTCCTTCTTTTGGGCTGTACTTTTCTGTCTCCTCAACTTGACAGCCTCCTGTGTTTGCCTCTATCTATCAGGTGGAGGTGTGTCACACCTGTTGCATTGTAAGTGTAAGGGGCGGAACCTTAGGTATTCATCAGTGAGGGGCAACCCGTTTTACCACCTTGCGGTGCTATGTGTGTGGGGGAGGTGAGAGAGGGAACAATGCCACGTGCTCGGCACTCATCTCTTTTCCAGTGACTTCACACACTTCCGGTAAGCAACTGGCGCCCCTCTAGCTGTTGCCCTGGCCTTGGTTCCTAGAGCGAGTGGGTTTGTGGAAGTTCTAGGCCCATGGAGGCCCTTTAAACAGATTCTCCTGAGAGACTGTCAGTTTCTTCTGCCGCCCCAGCCCCTACTTGTTTTCACAGCCAGAAGCAATGAGACTTTTATTTTCCCATCATTGAAACCATAAACTGCGTAGTCTAGCCTGGGACTGGGATTGCTCCCAGGTGTCCCTCCGGGCTTTTATAACATGTGATTGCTTGTTTCATGGGCCAGCCACAGTTGCTGCCTTGCTGCCACCACTGCCCCGCATCCTCTCAGCCCCAGCTCTGTCCCTCCTACCTGTTTGGATGGGTATTACTTCTTTATATCTTTGTTGGATTTACATGCAGTTTGATTTTCTGGTAGCTCTGGTTGGTGTTTTGTTTTGAGGTAGATATAATTTTTCTTATAGTTGTGTAAGTAGGAGAAGTGTATCTACTTATGCCCCCATCTTGGCTGGAAGTCTGCTGGTTTAAACCAGCAAGTTTGTGGTGATTTGCCACAGCAACCAGAGGAAGCTAGTACACTAACCAAGACAAAAGTTGATGAATTCAAGACTCCTTTGTACCTTTTAGCAAAAGCTAAGAATTCTCCAAGTCTCCATAACCAAGTCTTTTTTCCCCTGAGCAGTGAAGGACAGGCAAGGTTTAAGACTTCTTGGATAAGAAGTGCTCTCCTTTTCATCAGAACCCCAGGCATGCATGCTCTGTGCCACTATGCCCTGGCATGCTCTATGTTCGCAGCCTGGCACACTTAGCACTCCACTCTCTGTGGAGCTCATACTTGACCCCGGCCCTTGTGGCACTCTCCCAGGTACCCCTCTCTGGCCAGGCTACTCAATGCTCCCAGCCTCCACTGTGCTAGGGTCCCAAGCTCAGGCTGCATGGGCACCAACCTCTAGGTTGGGAACTGGGAGAACTGGGGAGCTTGTGCTGCTCATCTTTGAGGCCACTGTGCACTATTCAGAAATATGGACTCAGGTTTGCTCATCTCTGAATTTTTTTTTCAGAGTTTCTATCAAATTCATTTTTTGTTTTTTTTTTTTTAAGATTGTATTCATTATTTTTAGAAAGAGGGGAAGGGAGGGGGAAAGAAAGGGCAAAAACATCAATGTATGGTTGCCTTTCACCTGCCTCCAGCTAAGGACCTGGCTGGAGACCTGGCTTGCAACCTGGTTACGTGCCCTGGCTAGGAATTGAACTGGCAACCTTTGGGTTCACGGGCCAGTGCCTATGCATTTAGCCACCAGCCAGGGCCTTGAATTATTTTTTAAATATTTTATCCATTATTTTTAGAGCAAAGGGCAGGGAGGGAGGAAGAAAGGGAAACATCAATGTATAGTTGCCTTTCACCTGCCTCCAGCTATGGACCTGGCTGGAGACCTGGCTTGCAACCTGGTTATGTGCCCTGACTAGGGAATCAAACCAGTGACCTTTGGGTTCGCAGGCTGGTGCCTGCCTATCCACTGAGCCATCAGCCAGGGCCTCACCTCTGAATTTTTTTCAAGAGAAGTAAAAAATTTCAACTACTTATGTGAAATTGCCCCAGTTTCATAATTTGGCAACTAATTTAAAGAATAAAGTTGAAATCCTGTGCACCAAACATAGATGTCCACCTGCTGGTTTGACACAGGGCTACCAGGCTGCAATTTATGCCTGAGGTCTGCCCTCTGTAATGGCATTTACTTCAGGAGGTATCTGGTCCCTGGTCAGTTCCCCACCTCTGGACTTGTGCTCCAACTACCTACCCCCTTACCCAAGGGAAGGATCATGGCCACATGGCCCCAGAGCCTGGAAAGGGTCCTAGCCACTAGTGCCTGAGTGAAGAAGGAAGGAGGAAGGGAAAGGAGGGAGATAGGGGGGGACCATAGTAACCTAACTAATGGCAGAAAGTCAAAGAATTGCCAGCCATGCTCAGTTGTCAACAAAAACACCCCTGAGTACCAATGTGCCATTTCAGCTAAATGCTCCAAAATGAACTGAAACTTTGAGATTTAGCTTCCTAATGCATGGGGGGCCAGCTAGTATTGGGACCAGCGTCCTGTGGGAAAAGCAGTGAAGACAAACATAGCCAGGGATAGTCAACATAGTCAAGGAGAGGTCATCAGTGGGACCCCTGCTGACCCCTGTGGGAACATCCCAATGATGGCAAATCTCAGAAGGACCACAGCCAGTCTGCAGAAAAGACCTCAAACTACTACTTAGATGCAAGTATGCACAGACCTCTCTGGGCCTCAATTTCCCCAAATGTAGACTAAAGAGGGTAAGTGGTTCATTCTAGATGCATCCTCACAATTTCTGCCACATCGTTGTACTAAATACACAAAGATCCTGTGTTTCTGTAAAATTGACTATATTTTTGAAAACTTAAGTGAATTCATTACAAAATAACCGTAAAAGGAAAATAGTATAATTTGCCAAACATACACATAATCCAAAGAAATCAGACCAGTATTTTCAATTCTAGACAGCTGCTGCTATTGAGCTCTGAGCCGGACACTTCCTTTGTGCTTGGCAAGTGTCAGAGAGATGTAAAAGACACACGAACACGCAACTGAGACTTTCTCCTGGCTACTGGAAAAGGAAATAACTTTCCCACATGGGGGGAATTCCACATAAGCTCCCCAATTTCCCTGTGTACTGTAGGGCATGTGTGTTGCACAGTGCCCCAATGTGAGAGCACAGGGAATCTGGAGTGCCTGCTCATCCTTTTCCCAGGGGACAAAACATGTGTAGCCCTTAAGAAAGAAGAACAGAACTCTTAAGGCCACCAGTTGGCCAAGGGCCTTGGATTCCACACTGACGGGTTTACGATCCAGTGGGTTTCTGGCAAAACTGCCACCTTTGCCTCATCTCTCTCTCCAGAACTGCCCACAGACAGCCCTACACATTACAAATGATGCTGGGAGTCCAGCGATTTTCACTGAGGGTGCAGGAACCGAAACTGATGACGTTCAGGCAGGAAAAGGCTGCATGCACCTTACCAAAGCTGGCTGCCTGCTCCTTACTTGGTTGTTCCCTTTTCACTTTTTTTCAGGAGAGCATGGCCTCAGAAACAAGGCCTGCACAGACTTCAGCCCAGGGTTCCCCACTGGCACACCCCACCTCACAGCCCTCAGGGAAGCCAGACAGAGGCCTTTCATGGCTTCAAAAGTTCCACCAGGTCCTCCAGCCACAGGAGGCTGGAACGGGTAACTGAATCCTACTCAAGGAAAAAAACAAGGCACAGTGACCTTTTGTCCCAGCAGAAGTTCCCGGCTTTCTCCCCAGCCAGCGGAGGCGGCCCAGCCAGGGGAGTAAGGAATTGCAGATGTGCACTCAGGCCTCGGCTGCCCTCCAGGGAGTGCTACCTCGCTGGACAGCTCTGGGTCGCCCGTGGTATCCAGGAAGCTGGGAGCCGGACCCCACTCCAGTCCCGAACCCACTCCCAGCTTCAGCCAAGGGTCACCATCACTGCTGCCTCCTCCCCCCGCCTCACCCAGAACTGGTTCCAGCAAAGAGACTGCAACACTAAATCAACATTTCTAGGGAAAGGGTTCATGTTGGGACGTGAGGAGGGCACGCAGGCCTGTCTCAAGAGCACTAGGGGCTGCTCCCGACACTGTCGGGAGGGCGCAGGTGGGGTCACCTCTCCTTGGTGAGCGTGGGGCACTGATGGTCGTCTGGGGCACCCCACGACCCGGATGAGCTGGCCGCCTTTATGGGAGACTTGGGGAAAGCAAAGAAAAGCACCCTTACTTCACAGGGGGTGTGGACTTCACTGTGTTGCAAGCATCCCGGAGCGGGACAGAACCAATTTCCTCCCTTCTGTGTAGACTACAAGACCAAGATTGGGCACTTCCCTCCCCTTCCCCCACCACCCTGGGACGCCCACTCCGGGGAACCAGATGATCGATGGGCCCATCCCGCGACGCTTCCCGGTCCCCAGCCATTCACTATTGCGCTTAGGCGCTGAGAGACGGAGGCGCTGGAGTCCGCGCCGCTGCGGGGGAAGAGACCGCACTCACCGCACATTGTAGCTCTGCTGCTGCCGCCGGGTCCTCCGCGGTTCAAGGCTTCTGCGCTCGGCGAACACTCCGCACTCCTTGCGCGCTGGCGGTCTGGGGCGCTGGCCACCCGCCCTTAAAGCTAGGAGCCCCCTGCCAGGGGCGGGGCCGGGGCGGGGCCAGGGCGGGGCTTCCTCTCCTCCCTGCTCCCGACTGGCCCCCAGTTGTCGTGACAACGGCGGGGACTGGGCCCCAGGAGTCACGGAACCAGGCAAGAGGCGACTTCTGGGGCCAATCCCGTCTGGGAAACAGGCGGGCGTAGGGCATCGAGTCCTGAAACGGGGCTGGGGAAGGCGGAGGAAACTGCAGACTGTGCCTCAAACGCTGAGGGACCTGGGACCTTAGGCAGGTGCTTGTGCTGAGGGGCATGGGACCTTAGGCAGGTGCTTGTTTCTCCGTCTATAAAAAGGGGTGACAATGGTCCCGAGCCCTAGGATGGCGTGAAGATTATGACAGTCTGTGGAAGACACAGAGCACGTTGTCAGGCAGGACACGCGGGTCCAGGTGTGCGTCACCTTGCGGCCAGACTCCTCGGGGCATCTAACACAAGGCATGAGGTGGCCTTCAAACTGGTCACCGCCCTCGAAGGAGAGCACTCCATCCTCTGGTTGACACATGAGAAAACTGAGGCTCCTCGGGGATGGAGCGGGACTTTGACAAAACTGGGCAGTGGAGGCGAGGCAGAGTTCGAACTCGGCCCCTGCTGCCGAGCTGGAATCGGAGGCGGGGATTCCCGAATTCCCCAGGTCCAAAGCCCCGCTGGAGCAACCCAGGAAGCTGCGGCCCCTTCGCTGCTTCCTGGGCTCGGCTGCTCGCGCAGCTCCCCCCACCCCACCCCACCCCCGCGCCTGGCGCGCTGCTCCTCCCGGGGCCCAGAGCCCGAATCCCACCCTCCGTGACTCAGGCCCACGCTCCCGCCCTGCTTCCCGGCCGTGCCCTCCCCTCCTCTCCCCTCTCCTCCCCAATGAGCTCTGGGTCTCAGTCTCCCTCCCGTGGGAGGTCACAAGAACTGGACTGGCCCAACATTTGCGTACTTTGAAGCCATCTGGTGTTTTTTACTTTATTTTTTAAAAAATCCTGAAACGCTGAAGAGATCATGTTAGAGAACAAACTGATGCTTTTCACCTCGTGTCTAGAGCATTTCCTGATGTGATCTTTCTTCACATGGGCTCTGCAGGCCCCAGAGGCCGAGGTATCTAGGGTACACATTTGCCCACGGAGGGAACTGAAGCTCAGTGACAGTAAGCGCGGAGCTTGGTTTGAATCATCCCGATCAGAGTGCTGCAGCTGGTTCCAGAGGTGCCATCGCCCCTCAGCCTCCACTTGCCAGGTCACCCTCATTCCTGGGCAGCTGCTTGGTGCCTGTCCCAATACTAGGGACTTAATTTGGAGTGGAAATAGATCCAGCCTGGGCCCTCCTGGCACTTCCAAAGTGCTGGGAGGCAGACACTAGTCCAGTGTCACACGGAGCCAGACAATTCCAGGTGGCGTATGGGGAGGGACAGGTGAGGCTGATGGGTAGGGTGCCTGGCTCTGCCAGGACTGGGCTGCAGTGGGGGCTGGTGAAGGTCAGTATAGAGCCAAGGAAGTTTCCAGAAGAACAGATTCCAGGAGCGAAGGAGGAACAGGAATGTGCAAAGGTCCCAAGATGCAGGCTAGAGCTAGTCTTCAGGACAGGCTGTTCTGCCCCTGCCCAGCCTCCACCCTATGGGACTGAGGACATCAGCAGCCCTTGGCTAGCACCTGACACCCAGAGCCCTGAGCTTCTGGGAGGGTCCAGATCTGTCTCCCATCCTTCTCTGGGATTCTCAGCCCCCAGTGGGGAGCAGCATGAGTGCTAGGACCCCTGTGGAGGAGCCTGAAGCTGCTGCTGGCCCAGCGCCCCCCTGCTATGGGCCCCTGGGAGTTGTTTGGGAGGACAGTAGCCTGGACTAGGCCACATAGCTGCTAAATGCCCCTGGCATCCTGATGGGGGACACCAGCAGAAAAGTTGAGCTTGTGTCCTTTGTGGCAGCACAGCTGGGGGCAGGGTTGGCTCAGGTTCCAGTTTCCAGAAATGACCTGACCACTCTGGCTAGAAGGGTGGACCGTGCGGTTTTTTTTTCAAACCTCAAGTAAACTTTTACATAGTTTGGAGATTTGCTTACCGATCCAGGCAACCCAGAGATCTGCTCCCCAGCCCTGTACCCCAGAGTCTGGCTGAGTCCCAGGTCTGTCCTGTACACATGGAATATGCCTGCTATCTCCCTGCCACAGGCCCTGTTCAGTCGATTTTCCTTGTGACATTTCCACTGGGTCTTGGGGAGGGTTATGGCGTCCAGGGTGTTCGTGTAGGTAGCTACATATTAACAAAGGAAGGGAGCAAAGTGAATCAGATATTATTAAGCAATATCTGGGATAGGGAGCAGAATTCTGCTTGCTTCACAAGGAAGTCAGAGTTTCACATACTTCCCAGGAAGCTACCAGTCATCCCTGCCGCAGATCACTGCGGGGAGGAATAAGGCCATATAGCAAGAGGTGAGCACATGTGTAGCAGGAGCCAAGAAGGTGACCATGAAGGCCTGTCAGTCTAGTCTGGGGAAAGGATTGTATTGGATAAAACACACAACCTTGAAAGACCTAGGAAATAGATTGGTTAGAAGGTAGACCCATCAGAAGCCCACAAAAGCTTGGAAAGTTGATTGGTTATTTTGAAAAAGCTCCGGATCCTTCTCCAACCCAACATAATATATTCCAAGCCAAGCTAACAAAGAGCTCTCTCTCCACCTCCCCCCCCCCCCCCCCCCCCCCCCCGCCTCACACTCTCTAGCTCTCTCTTTTTCTCCATAACACACACTCAGCCTGTGCACTCCTTAACAACCATGTGGGTCTAACAGCCACTTGGGGCCTGGGGCACAGACTCTATACACTGGACCTGTTTATGTCCCTGATGAAGACAAAAATTGGACTTTTTCCACAGCAGGAAGGATGGAGATGAGACATTGGAAACTTGCAGGCAGCCTTCTAATCTTACCACAACTTCCCACCAGAGGGTCTTTCCCTGGGGCTCTGTGAAAGAACATGATTCCATGGGCATGAAAGCTGTGGGAGGGTTGCCCTCTACCTCCTGCAGGAGTCCTGACTGGGCTTTTACCTATGACGTCATAGGGTCCTCACCACCAGCCTCCAAGGGACCCAGCTGGGCAGCCCAGAAAGCAGAAATACCAGCAGACCTCGATGGCAGCTCCTTGAGCCCAGAGACCCAGCCCAGAACTGTGGAGCTTAGGCCTTCCCAGGCTTTTGTGAAGGGGTGTCCAGGGAAAAGGGGGTGAAGCATGTGATAAGGCCTTTAGCTGGGATCCCCTCAGTGGATCTCTTCATCTGGGTTGGGCAGGAGATTTTATTGGAGGCCTTGAATGGTGCTCACGGTGGATGAGGTTCCAAAAGCAGATGAGTCCCCTGCGTCAGAGTTGCTAACCCTCAGCTCAGATCTCATGTGGGAAGGACAAGGAGTGGCAAAGTGAGAAGCTGCCTCATCAACCCCCTTCTCTCCGTCCTGTGGGGCTGGATGGACAGTGTGGAGAAGGGGTAGGGTGCAAAGGGCCCATTTCTAGGGAGAGTCTGAGAGATTGACCAGGGTTCAAAAACAGCCAGAACTGGAAAGCTAGGTGGGAAACTGCAGCAAGAATAAATCCCTTCAAAGAGTGAGGGCCTGGGGCAGGAAGACCTCAGAAGCTTGGCCAGCACACAGTAAAGGGGGAAAAGCCATGGTTGCCAGGTGGTTCTAGGCCAGCGCCGCCCAGCCCGGTGTAGAGTCCAGAGAGGACCATCCCTCTCAGCACAGGCCAGGGCTGCACTGAGGTGACCCGCCGGGGAAGCTCACCTTTGATCTTCCTGTAGGGACTGAGGAGAGGGTCTTCTCAAGGGTGGGCTAGTATGTTCTTTCATGATTGTAAGTTGACTATTTAAAAGTATAAGGATAATTATTAGTCCTGGCTGGTGGCACTGTGGATAAGGCACTCGCCTGCAAACCCAAAGGTCACTGGTTCAATTCCCCAGCCAGGGCACATAACCAGGTTGCAAGCCAGGTCTCCAGCCAGGTCCATAGCCGGAGGCAGGTGAAAGGCAACCATACATAGATGTCTCTCTTCCTCTCTGCCTCTCTCCCTTCCCCTCTCTCTAAAAATAATAAAGTAAAATCTTTAAAATATATTAAAAATATTTTTAAAAGTGCTAATTATTAACTTCTATAACCTTTTCTCACAGAAGAAATACATATTGATGTTAAGAAAAACAATAAAAGGTTGTCAATGATTATGCTCTGTAAGCATTATTCTTTGCATATATAGTCATTATTTAAGCAATACGGTCATATTGCAAATACTGACTTGTAGTTGCAGTTTGATTTCTGATTAGAAAGAATTTCAAATCGTGCTGCAGAGCCTGGGTCTGGCTCTGCACACCAGCGCTGCATCCAGTGCACGGCTGGCTCCATTGCACCAGGAAAGCAGGGTCTCTGCTCTGCTCGGCTGGGCCAGGAGAAGCGGTCTGTGTGGGACAAGCAGAAATTAGACAGCATTGAGCATTGGCTTTGAGACAGTGATGAATGGAGAAATGGTACAAGCCCTAGAGGTTCTGGTGAGGGGGAAGGGGGCTGGGGGCTGCCCCTGACTCTGCATCACCACCCACCCTGAAGCTCAACCCATTCTGAGCAGCGTTATACTTCAGGCACATCTCTTCTCAGAGACAAAAAGACGTATTTCAGCATTTCTGCCAAAGCTGGGAGAGGCCTCACATTCACAACAATGAGGTAAAAGGTTGGGCATTTATTCCACAAATATTCCTGACATTTCACATGCCTGCCCTGTGCTAGGTCAAGGGATGCAGAGAGGGACCAACCCCATGTCCATCCTGGAAGAGCTCATAGTCTTCGCAGGCAAACACATACAACAATACACACATATGAGGTAAGACCCCCAGAAACCCGAATTATCTTCTGGAGGGCAGGTCCTTTGTGGTACAGTCTTTGCTACTAGGTGAGTGTTCTAGGAGCCCATCTGTATTAGTGTACCAGCTGGCATTGTTGTGAGAGGCTGTGTTCAACCTTAGTGAAATTTTTTTGAAGACCCTTTCAACGTGTCTGCCCATTTCATGATGGGTGATTTATGAGCACACTTGCTCACACCACACAGAATATTCAGCAGTTTTTGACCAAGAGCAGCAAGACTCCCATGCCCCACCCTCCCCGTTCACCCAATCTCACTGAGCGACATTTTTTGTTTCCCCTGATGAAAATATTAGGTAGAAGTTAGCAGAATGCAGGAGGTAGGTGGGAAGGAGTCTACAGCACTCAAAGAAAAAGCCTATAAAACAAGTTTGGTTACTTGCCTGCTTCTGGTCACTCTGTTTTACCAGGGGATCCCTAACTTTGGGGAGCTGCCTCAACTTTAATTAACTCCTGTCATACATATTTGTTTTACAAAAAGATGACCAAACGTGGTCTGGAGCCAGATAAGAATTTTGGATTAATAACCTTCCACACATACCTATGTTTGGAGAGTCACTTTCTGGTCCCCCTGGGAGAAGCTGGCACCACCTTACCAGTCAATCGATATGTAACAACCTCACCCCATCGCACCAACTATGTGAGTCCTCAGAACAAAGGACCTGGTGCTATTTGCCTCTGCCCTTGCTTCTGCCACCCTTGCCTGGCCTTTACCTATGCTTATGCCCACCCCCCTCAGCAAGGCCCGTTCTCCGCCATGAGAACGTATCACTAATAAACTGTGCCTGTATAGTCATCAGCTTGCCGATCTGTCATCTTTATTGCATCAGCAAAAAGAACCAAGTTTTTCCTGTAACAACAAAAGTCCTCAAAGGAAAATGTTTTGCCAACGTGGAAGAGGTGAAACAAAAAACAGCAGAAACACTAAGCAGCATCAGAATCTAGGGATTCAAAAACTGTTTTCAGCAATGGAAAAGATAGGTGTATTGCATCAGATGAAGAGTACTTTGAAGGTGACTGAAGGTTAAACATGTAAAAATAAATACACAATTTTTAATAAATTCAGGGGGGGTTTGGGTCCCCCCTCATACACACATGCACATGTATGCATACATGCACAGAGAAAATAGGACTTTGGGTTCAGATTCTAGCTGAATTTTGTAAGTTGAGAAGGTATTTGAATGGTAAATGAAGTGGAGAACATTCCAGGCATAGGGGCAGGGTATAAAAAGGCCGAGGGTGGGAAGAAGCAAGTCTGGCAAAGGAAGTAAGAATTGCATAATTGTGACTCCCCTGTACCTTGCCTAGGACTCACGCACTGGGTCCAAGCAGGTATCACAAGTACAGAAGATGAGGGGAGATGAAGAAACATCAGGAAGATAGAGAGCGGTGGGAACTGTCGGTACTGGAATTACGTGTTCTGCTACCAAAGACAGACATGAGGCTGGTGATGACATAAGAAACCTTTAAACCTGTGGAAAATTGTTATGAGTTTATTTGAGGCAAGCTGACAATTTCCAGGAAGCAAAACCTCGCTGGATTGAAAAGATGCTCCAGAGAATGGCAGTTTTGCATCTTATTTTATACATTAGAATCAACAGAGAGGACATAAGGGGGGAGGGCCATGAAACCCACTGGTGATAGGTTAGAGAGGCAGGAGAGGGCAAAGCTGGGAAGCCTCTGAGATGGGATGTAACCTGATGTGGATAAACACATACAACTTCTTTCACATAGGTGGGTAAAGGAGAGTTAACAGTTAACAATGAACAAGATAACAGGAACAAGGAGGGGCTCTATGGCCTCCTTGAGGGGTCTGGAAAAAGGAACCATTCTGACATTCTAAAAGTGTGTTATCCTAGATGAAAACAGGCTCCATTAAAGTAAAAATTTGATCTTTATCAGGAAGATACCAGCCTAGGATGGGATTACCCCCATACTACTGGCTTTTAATTGGAAAGTTTAAACATTTCAGACCATCCCATGTGGTTACTTTGGTCTCTGAGTTTCTAAGGCTGGTACACAGGCCTCTGCTGAGCTTGCTAGGTTTAGTATATCACGTAGTAGAGATCAACTATGGGAAGGAGTTTATAAGAGGCTTTTTTTTTAAGATTTTATTTATTATTTTTAGAGAGACGGGTAGGAAGAGAGGCAGAGAGGGAGAAAGACATCATTGTATGGTTGCCTTTCACCTGCCTCCAGCTATGGACCTGGCTGGAGACCTGGCTTGCAACCTGGTTATGTGCCCTGGCTAGGAATCGAACCAGTGACCTTTGGGTTCACAGGCTGGCACCTTGTCCACTGTGCCACTAGCCAGAGCTTATAAGAGGCTCTTTTTAAAAATAATTCGAGGTAAGTGTTCCCTGTTTTATTCACATGCAGGTGTTTCCTGGAAGGCTAAAGCAGGGTGTTCCTGGAAGTCCACCTTGAGGGGGCGAGTAGCACAGGCCAACAGCCACTGGAGAGCCCTGTAGTTTGAAGCTGGAGAGCCCAAGGGTGGGCCTGGTGCTGGTTCTGCGTCCCCTCCCCTCAACCTCTCCTTTGCTGGAGGCAATTCCTGAGGATGCCCTGAAGTGAGGCTGTGGCTGGCTGGGAGCTCAACCTTCAGCCTATGGCTTCCAGCTAGGCAGTGACCCAGAAGAGAATTCATCATGTTACATATTCTTTTTGTTTTGCTCACCATGACCCTTTATAAGTAATAAAGCCCGCCTAAGCTCAATGGGAATGGAAGCTGTCTATAATTCTGATGACAGTGTTAGGCAGAGGGTGACTGACTGCACTGGCCCACAGCTGGCTGTCTAGCCCCTCTCTACACCCCCAGCTGCACTCTGGTGGGGGTGGGGGCACAGTGAGGAGCTCACATACTCCTTTGGAAGTCCAGAGTGGCAGACACAGACACTGGCGGGGTCGATGGGGGCCGGGCTGTCCATCCTCCAAGCACACCAGTGGGCTTGGGGCTGCACATCTGCAGAAGACCAGGTTTATGTGCTGCAGGCGATTGGGGAGAGGGGTCAGAGCAGCTCTGCCCAGGGGCCCCTGAAGAAGGAGCCCCATGTACGGGGACCCCAAGGCTTCCCAGAGCACATCCTCAGGGAGGTGAGCACTTGATTGCCTGGGCTACTCACCTGAGCCATCGCGTGATCCGGAAAGATAGAGTTTAGGGGTCAAGATAGACCCTGCCTGGGCAAGTGTGCATTCTTCTGAGGGCCTGTGTTTAGCCTTGTCCTCTCTGGTGATTTTGCCTCTGGCCAGGTATTTAAACTTTGTCCCTGCTGGTCCACTTTTGGTAGAAGATAACATAGAAAAAACTCTGAGACTGCCTCACTGTTGCTGTCCTGCCGCTAAGGTCCTGGTTGCCAGGAAACGCCTGTTGGCACGTAGGTAGGATGGATAGGGAACCCAGGCAGGGAGGAGGAGGGAGGCAGGTCTCATCCTCGAACTCAGCAATCCTGAGCCTGGTCCAATAATATTGCCAGATGTTCCTGATAGGGGACTGAAGTGCTGGAAAATTTTAGTTCCAGGTAACAGCTAACAAGCTTAGTAATCATTGTATGTAAAAAGCTCTTGTTTCAGGAACTTTGAGAGAGGACCCACCTGGACTCGAGGTAACCATAAGCAGCAGTTCCACCTTTGTGACTCAGGAGGACTGCAAGCAATCAAGATGGTATCTGAGCCATTATACTCTGGGGTGAGAGGACCTCCGCCCAGGACACAAAGAAAGCAGCTTTGATCTCATTAACTTTTCCCCTGAATTCCAAACCCCTTACCTACACCTTTTTTCTCCTTATAAAAGGGCCTGTTTATAATAGAATATAAGACAGTCTGTTAGGGTGCAAACCCGCTGTCTTATCAGATCTCCAACCATCTGAATAAAGTGCCATAAAGATTCAATCCCTGTCCCTGCTTTTTGGGTCTGGTAGATGACAGGCAGCATGAACACCGGCTTTTCCAGGTTCATTCTGACATCACAGGAAACACCACGCTAACACAGGAGAAGGACAGTCCTTGAAATTCTACGTGTCGTTTCCGCTCTCTGGGAAGGGAAAGCCTTTGAAACTGTGCTTTTAATCCCAAGGCCAGAAAGGTGGGGGAGTGACCACAGTGCCCAAAGAAGAAGCCCATAAAACAACCTTGGTTAATTGCCTACCTCTGGTCACTATCTGTTTTACAAGGGAGTCCCTAGTGCGTACAGAGAGTGAGTCCATAAATAACTTCGGGTAACTGCCTCAACTTTAATCAACTGCCGCCTGTCACATACCTCTGTTTTACAACAAGATGAACAAATGGAGTTGAGCAAGATAAGCATTTGGGCCCACAGACCCCCCCACGTACCTAAGTTGGGGTAGTCACATTCCCCTGAGAAAAGCTGGCACCACCTTTACCTATCAATCAGTATGTAGCTTCATGACCCCATCCCACCAACTTTGTAAGTCCTCAGAACAAAGGACTTGCTCTCTGACCAGCCTCAGAGTCAACATTAATCAACATTAAACCCACCTTGTCTCACCTCCCTCTTCCTAGTCAGCCTCCATTTGGTTTGGTTTTGCTGGGAACAAGTCCTGATATCATTTGATTCGTTAATAATTCATTATGTGTATTTTACAAATACAGGCTCTAGGACTGCAATACCAGTATCGCACCAAACAAAATTAATAACTATACCTTAATATTATCTAACACTCATTTCATACCAGTATAAGTTGATATATTAGAATATATTTAATATTCCTTACCTGTCTCAAAATGTCTTTTTAGAGCTTGTTGGTTCAAATTGGGATACCACCAGTGTCCCCCCTCATTGCCTTTATGTGTCTCTAAGACTTTTAAATTTATAATCAGTAAAATGCACACAACCTCCGTCATGCCATTGCCTTTCCCCACTGGGGATGGTCTGATATTAGCTACCGTTTTTATACCCTGCAAGGCCCTGCATAGCTATGCTGCATTAGACGGCTGGCTGCTGCCTGGCTCAGAGCAGGCTGAGGCTATTCCAGGACCTCGAGCTGCTGCTGGAAGAGCAGCAGCCCCAAGGGCCTAGCAGGAGTGTGTGGAGCAGAGAGGAATGGAGGTGCCAGCACAAGGCAGAGGCTGTGAAAAGGGCCAGGGAGCTGCTGGCCCAGGAGGTGGACGGCTGGGCCAGAGCCCTGGCTCCCTCCAGCCTCATGATTCAGAGACAGCAGCCACTCATACGCTGCCCAAATACGTGTCCGTGGGTACAGCCTCCTGGAGAGAAATCTGGCGGACTAGAGCTCTTGGGGACTGCTTCCAGAAGGGTGGGGCACACGTTGCTTGAGATGCTGTGCAGCCCTGGCAATCAGATGGTGGCACAGATGCGTCTGGCTAGCTGTGTTGTTTACTAAGAAAAGAGGCTACAAAGACGCAGTGAGTGTAAAATTCTCACTGTGTGTGTGTGTGTGTTTTTAATTCATTATTTTTAGAGAAGGGGGAAGGGAGGGAGGGAAGAAGAAAGGGAGAGAAACATCAATGTGTAGTTGCCTTTCACCTGCCTCCAGCTATGGATCTGGCTGGAGACCTGGCTTGCAACCTGGTTATGTGCCCTGGCTGGGAATCGAACCAGTGACCCTTGAGTTCGAAAGCCAGTGCTCAATCTACTGAACCACACCAGCCAGGGCTATCACTGTGTTTTGTTTTATGTGTAAAAGCTTTATTGAGTTATAATACACAGATTATACAATTCACCCATTCAAAACCTACAATCTAACAGTTCTAGTATATTCAGAGTTGTGTGACCATCAACACAACCAATTTGAGAGCATTTTCATCAGTTCCTGTAGAAAGAAAATTGAGAGCCTCCAGTGGGCAGGAAAGGCTTCTAGTCCAAAGGGTCTGGGTCCTGGAAAGCAAAGCAGCTACTCCTTGTCCTGGGGGAGCCATGTGGGCCTCCATCAGACCCTGGGTTATGGAGCACTTGCAGGCCCTTGGGGGCCATGTCCCTGAGTTCTGGGGTCCTCACAAGCCCTGCCTCCCTTCCCTTGCCAGCTCTCTTGGTGGTCCCTGTAGCTTCACCCACCCACCCCCACCTGCTGAGCTGAGGTCAGGGGCCTCTTGGCACAGAGAAGCCAGGGAAGTTAGAATGAGGGCTCTGGGAGCTTCGGGGTTGCAAATTGCCCCAGGTCACCAAGCTGACCCATCTCAGCCTATGGAGTGAAATGTGCTGGATCTTCTCATAGGTCTGCAGATGTTAGGGAATGAAAATAACTGAACAGAGCCCTGCCTGGTAGCACAGTGGATAAGCTGCCGGCCTGCGAACCCAAAGGTTACAGATTCAGTTCCCCAACCAGGGCACATAACAAGGTTGCAAACTGGGTCTCCAGTCAGGTCTGTGGCTGGAGGCAGGTGAAAAGCAACCATACATTGATGCCTCTCTCCCTCTCTGCCTCTCTCCCTTCCCCAATTTCTGAAAATAATGAAATAAAATCTTAAAAAAAAAAAAAAAAAAAAAGTGTGGTCTTTGGAGACCTGCAGGTCTCCAAGACCTTTAAAAAATAATAATAGTAATAACTGAACAGGGACCTCCAAGTAGATTCCAAGCCTTCCAGTTTGGCATGCCATGTGCACAGGTGATACCAGGGCAGAGCTTCTGGTCCCCACATCTGCAGAAACCTTTCCTGGAAGGGACACCCCAACTCTGAGTTCTCATCCACTCCAGGCACACAGGTTGGCCATGGTGGCAGACTGTTTCAGAGATCCTGGCTTTTATGTGACTTTATCCCAGGTGAGTTCCACACCTGGCTGACTGAGGAGAATCTGGAACGTGACATGATATTGTGTCATTTGCCGTCAAGGAAATCCCTATATCCAGTGACTTCAACTGCTCACTGTGATGGGACTCTGAGGTCTCCACTGGGCACAGGCTTGACTGTGTCCACCTCCTGCCTTCTGTCTCCCAACCCCCACCTCAACCAAGAGGCCAGTTGGAGTCCCACATGGCCCTGGCCCACGGCCTCTGCTCAGTGAATGGAGCAGGAGCCCCTCAGGCTGTCTGTCGGACTGAATGTTTGTGTTCCCCTAAAATTCGTATGTTGATGCTATTTGAGGGAGGCTTTTGGGAGGTGATCAGGGTCAGTGCCCTTACTGACCCCATGAGGAGATTAGTGCCCTTACTGAAAGAGAGAGAGAGAGGTCTCTTTCTCTCTGCATGCACACCCAAGGGAAGGCTGTGTGAGGACACCAGAGATGGAGGCTGTGTGCCAGGAACAGAACCCTCACCAAAAACCGGATATTCACATCTGCCTTGCTCTGTACTTCCCCAGCCTCCAGAACTGTGAGAAATAAATGTCTGTTGTTTGAACCACCTAATCTGTGCTTGTTTTGTTATAGCAGCCCGTGTTAAGACATTAGCTTAAGAAAAGAGGAAGAAGAAGGAGGAGGAGGAGGAGGAGGAGGGGGGAGGGG